>PVLD010004556.1:0-123771 GCA_004027595.1 Dinomys branickii | reverse complement strand
CTTTCCCACGTCTCGCCCCGGCAGCCTGGTCCGCCCTACCACATCTCCCCCGGCATCTCAGAGAAATACGCCCAGTTTAAACTTCCCAGCCGAGGTCCCGGCATTCACGCTCGCCAAGTCTGTCTCGAGCTGGTGGTGTTTATTAAGGAGGTTCGCTCCCTTGCTGCTCACCTGGTCGCCATCTTCCCCGGATCTCTGGCACTCAAGACTTATATTGAACTAATACCAAGAACAAGATAGACGGGAAGAACTTGGAATAAAGAAACATGTCCATTCCACATAATTAAATAGTAATAAAATATATGCAGAAGTTTATAACGGCCCAGAAGCCTGGCTTGCCAAAATGCTATAGTATATACAAACTTTTCCTGTCTAATATTTAAACACAGAACATTGTAAGACAGAAGAGCTAAGTGCTAGATAGCGGAAATGGTAAAAACCATGACACTTGTCCAGTTGCTTTACTGACTGGTGATGTAGTCATCCAAACTGTCCTGCACAATGGTCTATTGCATACATAAAAGCATTCAAAAGTAGAAAGTGAGCTCATGCCAGGCTATAGCTGAAGAATCAGAAACCAATCTCATTCTTTTCTTCTCTGTGAAGGTGAGTAATAAACCACTAGCTAGAACTGTGGGAGGTTATTAACAAGAGGTTAATAACAGATTACTCAAGAATAAGATTTAAATAGATCTGCTTTAAGTCAAATGTGAAGTATCTCACAAATTAAACTGGTCACTGCAAACACTGACCTCGGTCTTTCCATCCAATCCTCTAGCATGCTTTATTTTCATCTGCTTTGCAAATGTATCACAGGCTCTCAAATTAATGCCAGTGTGTCACATGCAGACTGATAGCTGTTCTGTAAATAAAGTTTTATTGGGACACAGCCATGTCTCTTCATGTACACATTGTTTATGGCTGCTTTCACGCTATAAAGGCAGAGATGAGTAGTTACTTCAACAGAGACCATAAGGCCTACAAAGTAAAAAATATTTTTTACCTGAAACTTTGTAGAAAAACTTGGTCAGCTCTGAAATACAGCCTTGCAGATAGTGAATGACATACAGTAATAGCAACAGTAAAATGGACTATTAAGCTGACTATATTAAGAGATGCAGTGCAGAAGATATGCTAGTAGCAAGAGGGAAGCAGGAGAAGTCATGGCATGCTGGCAAGCGCGCAACAGACAATTACGTGCTTACTGAAATATTTGAGGACTATCACATAAGTATGTGAGATACTTCTGTTGGATCTGAAGTTTCTGCTCAACAATGCACTGCAAGACACTGTTGTAACTGTAAAAATGACTGCCTTATAATTATGTCTAATTTAGCCAGTATCACTTCCTAATCTCATTAACTGTCTTTAAATCTCTTCAGGTGTACTAACAACACATCTAATATTTAATTTGAATTATGAATATAAAAAATATTGGGATGCCACTGTTTTAAATCATTGTTTGAAACAATTCTAATTCATCTGAACATTTAACAAATTCCCAATTAGGCTCTGATCTGGAGAGTTCAGTACTTATTTATGAAAACAAAGAGCTAAATTAAACCCAAAGATGAAAAAGTTCATTGTCATTGATGTTAACACTTTTCAAAGAGACGGTACCTTTCCATAGGAAATTATCCAAACTAGTAAAGTCTGCCACACTTTGGATTATGAATGCCATATTTTTGTTGAACCTTCAAACTCTCTAGAATCAAATATATGAGAATATGAGGAATATGTTACAAGGGACTAGTAGCATATTTTAAAGGGTAAATTGAGACAGAAACCATGATAAAGTCTCTGTAGATGAAACAGGAATGTCGCCAGGACATGAGAGTAAGGTAATGGTGGAGAGATACTTAGGTCTTCCTTCCAGTCCCCAAGTTCTAACCACACTGCATAGGGAAAGACTTGGGAAAAGGGTGAGAAAGGAAAACAAGTCAGGGGAAAAGAAGGATAAATTGGGAAGGGAACAAGGAGGGGGTTATAAGAGTTTTAGACTGCAAGGTTTTATAGCTGCTGAAACAGTAAAGGGAACACCAGGCCATTTCTTCCCCACCCTTCGTTCCCCACCCCAACCCTCAGTAACCACTGAGTTTAGCACAAGATACGCTACTCTGCCAGAAACAAACTACGGAGTTGCTAAACTTCCTCCCTTTTCTCATCAAACACTGCCCAGCTCAATCACTTAACTAGACAGAGAAAGCAAGCCGGGCATGCAAGTGGGTGTGTGCGCGAGGTGTGGCAGCAATTGCTTCATTCTGCTTTTCAAAACAAGTAACATCCGCATGTGCACAGACATGCAGGTCCGGAGAGAGAGAGAAAGAGAGAGAGACAGAGGCAGAGATAGAAAGAGAGACAGAGAAAGACAGAGACAGACAGAGAAGAGAGACAGAGAGAAACAGACATAGAGGGACAGACAGACAGACACAGAGAGAGGAAGCAGAGACAGAGAGAGACAGAGAGACCAAGACAGAGAGGGAGGGAAGGAGGGAGGGGAAGAGCAGGGGGAAGCGGGAAGGGAGCTCAAATGCATTAGTCATTAATTCCCCAGACTATTTCCTCAATCTTCTAGTATGTTGGAAATCAAGAGAAAAACACTTTATAATCTAGCTTCTGGGGGTTTTTTGGGTTCAGACTAATGGTTTTACTTTCATCTGTAACATGAGCAGGAGTCCAAAACAGACTGATATCGTTGATATAGTTTAAACATAACAAAGAATTGAACTATACACACTGAGGAAAGGAAAGAGATTTTCTTCACACAGACCTTTTCCTAGTTTGGGCCTTTTCCTACTTTCCAGTTACTGATTAGCAGAAACAAAATACATTTTTTTCCCAATTCAGTTTAGGCTGAACACAATTTTATGATCAGTCAACCATGTATGCTGTTTTTATGGATAAAACATAAGGTTTTAAATGGGTGTCACCACGTTCACGGGTTGGTGACTGCACGGTCACGTGGCCCTCGTCTGGCCACCATCAATGGAACACGAGCATCTCCGTGAAACCCAGAGAGGACTTCGTGGTTGTGATGACCACAGTGATGGGGGCCGAATTTCCTATCCTCTCCCACTTCATGGAGAAGACTATTACTCATTCAAATGAACTGGTAGTAAGCCAAAGAATTGTTTTATTTTTTTAAAGTCAGAATGAAGAATAAAACACTTTCTTTTCACATAGAGCAAGAATGCTCCTTCAGCCTCCATTAAAGTGGATTCTGGGCTGAGTCCTGCGCCTTTCAGAAGGAGGAACTAAAGGTCAGTTATGGTTAGCAAAGCTGGAGCCACCCCTTCATATGAAGTCATGGTGCTTCATATGACCAGCTACTGGCCTGGCTTGAAGCCCTCTGAGGAGGGAGCAAACTGGCCCCGCATGGCCCCTCCCTACCAGCCCCTAGTCCTGGTGCCTTCACAGCTGGCTTTAGTAACTCTCCTGCCCCCAGAGGCTCCGAGGTGCTGCACACCTGTGGGTTGAACAGAGGCTATTAGCTGGGCTCTGCAGGGAGGGACAGCCACCATGCTTTGTCAATCAAAACCTACCCAGCAGGTGAAGAGCGGTTTTGGGAATAAGTATCACTGGGCGGGAGAGACAGCTCTGAAACAGAGATAGAGACCTGGGCAAAGACATGGGAGTGAGTAGCTCGAAGGCCCCAGCTGCTGCTCCCACCTCCTATAGCTACTGAGGCAGACATCACACAGTGGGGACTGAGGAGCAGTGGTCTGGGGGCTCATGGCCAATGCAGAGTTGCTTTTAGTCAGAGAAGGGAGGATACCCAGGCACACACCTGCCCCTCACCTGCATGTTCCGCACCAGGTAGAGAACTTCAGAGCAAGGAAAGGTTTCTGAGAATGGTGGCATGCAGACAGGCAAGATGTGCACTGCTCTGCTGCAGCTCCAAGGAGA
This sequence comes from Dinomys branickii, assembly GCA_004027595.1. Taxonomy (NCBI): domain Eukaryota; kingdom Metazoa; phylum Chordata; class Mammalia; order Rodentia; family Dinomyidae; genus Dinomys; species Dinomys branickii. The sequence goes on along the minus strand of PVLD010004556.1, from coordinate 119,865 downwards.
TTCCAAGGGGGACACCGACGGTGCTGCCTCCTGTCTGCTAAGGCACAGATGAGAATGGGATTCCTTATACTTTTCATTCTTAGGAAACTGGGATTGCCCTCCAGAGGTCCTCGTAGTTTGAAGAGAATACTGTACATCAACAGTAAGGTGCAGGCAGAATCACAGATCACCTCTGGCACTCGAGGAAAGAAAAGCCTAGCAGCTGCTCCTGCAATGACACCTTTGGGTGAAACGGGCTGGGTCTGGCTTGGTCACTGTCTGACAGGCAGACTGGTGGATTGGCAGGTGCCTGGGAAGATCATGCTCCCAAGAGAGCTGAGTAAGCCTTCCAATAGGGAAACTTCTTGGAACACAAACAGGCTCTATAAAGCTCAGAGCCCCAATCCTTGGCTCCTAGGTGCCTGACGCCCCTTCCACTTTGGAAGCAGGCCACCCCAGGGCAGCAGAGGTGAGCAGCCTGCCTGGAAGTGTGCCTAGGTGCAGCTTCATAGCATCACACTGAAGATAACAAAAGGGTCTCATTAGGGGCGGGAGAGGAAAGAGCACTTTACATATCAGGTGTTGGTTTCAAAACGGTACTGTTGAGCTCAGGAAATGAAGTAGATGGGAGAAAGCCCAGCCAGGCTGTCTGTCCCTCCATCCATCCATCCATCCATCCATCCATCCATTTCTCCTGAGATGCTCAGAGTTCTTCATATATAAGAGGGGTGATACCACCTGGGGCTGATTACAAGTTGGGCAACTGTTAGCATTCTTCAGGGACTCTCAGAGGCACTAGGTACAGAAGATGTGGCCACAACTCTTAGAGACAATGAGATGTCCATTCTGCACAATATCCAAATATCTATCCATGCAGATGGAACAGCTGACGGTACCGGAAGGCTTTAATCGTATGGCTCCCTGGTCCCTGACATTTCTGGGAGTGTGAGTGCTCACATACATATCACTGTTGAGTTTTGCAGCAGAGATGGATGTTCTAAGCCTCTCACGCCCACTCATTCTCCAGCTTACAAAGAATTTTCAGCCAGGCAGATTTCCACTACCTTGAGGTCCTCATCCTGCAGGCACTGTTGCCCCCAGTGCAGCAAGCAAACACCTCTGTGAGCTACCGAGGAAACCAGCTCAAACAAGACTCTCTGTAGGCATCTGCCCTGCCCCTCACCAGCTTATGGTTTGTATCTAAAGCTAAATTTTACCACACAAAGAAGTAAAGAAAACTCAACAGTTACAAACGACATGTGAGCCTACTGAAGCAATCCGTGGGGAAATGTGATTAACCAAATGACCAGTCTCCCATATGCCTCTGGCCAACTGTCTCTCTTCTAGTTCAGAGTGAGTCAATCTAGTTAACTGAATTGACTTTTCACCCTTGCTTCACCTCCCTTCCCCACTCCCAAATCCTCCTATCTTTAAAAGTGCTTCAGAAACAATGAGGCTGTTGGCAGCTGCCCTCAATTATCAGAGGACAAAACTGGTGTCCTAACAATTCTGTAACTGCCACCCATGACTGACAGCCAAAGGACAGTGCCATCTCAGCAGATACGAGTTTTAATTTTAATTAAAAAGCCTTGTGAACATGATGTCTCAGATATGCTGCAAACTTCCTGCTTTGTCTCTCTTTCATATCCCTTCCCCTTTCTCCATCCCCTGTACTTTTTTCTTTTCCTTCCTGTCACCAGTTTCAAAGAGAGAGATATATTTAAATTTTGTTGCCAGTTCCTACACTCATAGTGAAAGTTGCTATATAAATCTCAGAGAAAGACCTATGGTTATAAAGGTGAAAAGATACCTCTAATTTCCCAACTTTCATGGCTACATACAATAATTTCCATTCCCTCCCCTTCATTCTTCATTATACTTAACAATAATACTGTGGCACTCGTAGTACATTATCATTTTATGCAGTAGGACAAATTATTTGTCTGCTGTAAGGAAACCCAGAAGAGAGGCTCTAGCACTATATATAGAAGAAGCTTGCTTAACAGCATTATGTTAAAGAACAGTTCATCTATGCCATCACAGAAGAGCACAATTGGAACATTAGGATTCTCTAGAAAAAGAGCCTTCTCCTCTGTCATCAAGCTATAATTTCTGTGCAAAAGACATTTTCTGGTGAACTGGGACTTCTGGTGCCAGCCAAAATAAAACAGCCCCAGTGTAACCTCTTTCTCCCAATTACAACTAACATTTCTAAACAAAATACAAAAAGCAACCACCTCTGGAGAAAATACCAAGAGAAGTGGTAAGGAAAGTTAAAAGTTAGAGAGCAGTGAGGGTGCAAAACCTTGGAGCTTTAATGGCAAATGGACATCTTCAAATTATTACAAGAATAGTTAATTCAGAATTCTACATACCACAAAAATACCCTTCAGAACAAGTGTAAAATATAATCATCTTCAGGTAAAATACAGAGATCACACTCCTAAGTATTTACATAAGTAAGGTTAAAACCTACATTATACAAAAACCTACACATGAATGCTTAGCTTATAACTATATTTGTAATTGACCCCAATTGGACACAAATCAAATGTTCCTTAGCTAAGGAACAGATTAACTATGGTACATCTATATAATGGGATACCACTCACCAATAAAAGGGAACAAATTACTGATATATGAATTACTGAATCTCAAATGCATCATGCTAAGCGCAAGAAGCCATAATCAAAAGACTTAAATAGTACATGATTCCACTTATATGGCATCTGGAAAATGCAAAATTATACGGATAGAGAATAGAAGAGTGGCAGCCAGGGATTACAGGTAGGGGAAGGGTTGGGCTGCATGGGTAACTTCAAAGGAATTATCAATACCACCATCACCAGCACCATCACTTTTATAACCACTGTATCTTGAATGTAGTGGCAGTAACGTGCCTCTGCCTTTGCAAGAATTCCAACCAAATGTGTATAGTTTATTACTGATTTCACATATTAAAAAACAAATTGAAAAATGGAGAACTTGAAATCTTGACACGTTTTTCCTAAGGAACATTCAACTGACAATACAATTAGCTACCTGCACATATTTACACATTCACAAGTAACAATAAATTTACCTGAAACCTTTGTTATAAAACACGAGTTGCAAATAAAGTCTATTTGGTCTGCATAGAGTTAGGAGGAGATCAGAAATCTTCAGACTAGAACACTACTGTTTATGTCATCAATGTATAAATTTTGATATACAAATTTTTCCAATTCCAGACTGTATCTGTGGCCATATGGCCACGATATTTATTTTCTGACACGGTATTAAAAAAAGAAATAGATACCGAAATAGGTACATTCACGCACACAGTTATTCATACGAAGGAGAATTAAGTCATGCAATTAAAGCGCAAGCTCAGCCCTGATTCTTTTAACACTAACCTAGTAAGATATTTTAATGCCTGTCATACTAATTTATCTTCCATAGGGAGAGTAAAATGTTAAGGATTAAGTTTTAACCTACCCGGTCAAAGAGTGCAAAAAGTTGTCTCAAGACATCTGAAATAGGTAACTTTAAATACTCTGCAAATTCTTCAATTCCAATTCTTCCTCCCTTTGAGGAACTTGCAATAGATGCATATTCATCCAAATGCTTACGAATACCATCCCAGTCTAATCTAAACCAAAAATTATAAATAAATGCCATTAGTCCTTTTCAATTCACATGACCATCTTGTGAACACTGTTTCACGGCTCGAGGGGAAAATAGGTGCTTAACATATTTTAAGAATAAGAATACAGTGAGTACTTAAAAGTACAGATGGAACACATATGTAAAGCATTTAACTTTTAACAGCATTTCAGTACAAATGATAAATATCCCAAATATCTGGGGGAAACAGAAGTAAACAAGGAAAGTAGTATAGTGGAATAATAAATGAATTATGACAAAAAAGTGAGAAAATAAATTTCAACCTAAATACTACTTAGTAAGTCAACAATACTTACTCAGTTGTTACAAAAGAAATTATAAATCTTACACTCAAATCTTGTTTTTAGGCTGATACTGAATTCACAGTTGAAAAGAGGTTGTGATAGGGAGGTTCACTAAACTATGTACGCTTCCTCTATATCAGCGGAAGAAAAAGACAGGGTAGTAAATATTGGAAAATATACTGTAGCTTGCATCAACATACTGTCACTGCCTTATAAAACTGAACAAGCGACCTAACAAACATCTGAATTTCAATGACTATCTCTACTTTTCAGATTTATGGAAATATTTTGTACATAATACCAAAATAAAAGCAAAACAGTTTTTTGTTACCTAGAAGATATAAATGATGCTGTTTTGTATCATCCATCAAAATATTATGTTATTTAATATTGAACTTAGATAATAGTAACTGATTCATAGCAACTTCCTAGGGAGGATGTTAAGGTCTATTAAATCAGTAGGTTCCGAAAATTCCTAACTAGAGCTGAGAACAGAATGAATAGTAATGGTGGGGGGGGGGCAGGGAGAGGGTTGGAGAGTTATTTCCCTTTTATACAAGATAGCTCAAAGGGAATTCTAAAGGGCTTAAACTATATCATAGTGCACAAAGGTATGTTTTGCTTAGGTCAAGAAAAAAGGTTTGATCTTGGTAAGTATTCCTAATGATCACTGACAGTCCAAATTGCTATTATACATGTTTCTCACAAGTGAAATTCTGACCACCTCATGTCAGTACCATGTACATACGTTACTCTTTTTTAAAGAAGGCCACAGGACTGACCAACTACTCTGAGCCATTTCTGAACAGGAAGATGATCTATGTGGACCCACGTTTACAGCTATGTCTTGTGTTCACCCTGGGACTGAGGCACCTATCTTTGAGTTGACTAGTTTTGAAAAAAGAAAAACAAAAGTAAAATGGAAGAGAAATCCAGAATCCTGGTTTTCTTTATAAACACCACATGGTCCTAGAGCTGAGCAATAATACAGCAAGAGAAAATAAACATGATACAATTTGACATTCTTCTTGAACATTTTTATGAAAGTGCAGTAATTTTAAAGTACACTTACCTCAATTTCCGGCTAATTTTAGTAAATTCCACCAACCCTGCTTCCATAGGCAAGGTCAGCTGTCCTGCTGAGATCATCAGTCTGCAGTCCTCATAGGTGTGATCTGTTACTGGGATTCCTAGTGCTCTGAAAGTATTAAAAAAAAAAAAAAACTGAAGTTCAATTTCTTTCGAAAAAGTAATGATTTTTCAGTAGGCTTCAGCCAGTTAGCAAATAACAGTCAATAGAAAAGGATTTACTACTTTTTAGCTCAATGACTACCGATTTTCTTGCCAAGGACACACGTTTCTCTAATTCTTCACAGGCTTACAATGGCTCATGTAAAACTTTTCAACTCTGCATGCTTCTGTCTATGTAGGTGATAATTTTTGTTTTGTGTTTCAACAAAAACAACAGTTAATAGTCCATGGAAAATACTCAGAAGACTTAGGTTCAAGTTCTAACTAGGCCTTTTACCAGATGCGGACCCTTGGGTAGTAAACTCTAAGCTTCATTTTTTCATCTGTACGTCAGAATAATTACTCTACCTCACAAGGGCATTGGAAGGACAAAATAAGAATGCCTGTGAAGGTTCTGTTTAAACCGATAAATGGCATCTGTACATGCTCCAAGTGAAAAATGTTTCCAAACCACTCCTTTGGTTTTGCATTTTTATAACTACAAGTCAATCTCCTTGCTACAATATTTTAAAAGTAAGGGCCGGGGATACAGCTCAGTGGAATAAGTGCCTGCTTGGCAAGTGCAAGGTATGGAGTTTGATCCCTGGTACCACAAAAGAAAAAAAAAAAAAAAAGAGAGAATCCAAATAGTACAATCTTCTAAAAATAATGAAACAAGGTGACACTAAGCTGATATTTCTTCTAGACCTAACATCCTCTATTCTCAAAGGAAAACATAACTCTTGCTGTCTACCTCACAACTTCTCAGAGATTAAATGATATGAAACAGATTTAGCAAAAGTACGTATTAATTAGTAGAAAAAAAATTACTCAGTATCAAGAAGAAAAGCCACACACTACATGAAATAATGTTCTAAAGATTATTCTTCACTCAAGTTTTATTCACAAATATTCAGTGAAAATCACAAAATTGCATCTTAAACTGTATTTGACTTTGCTGAATCCTTGTAAAGAACAATACTTTTCTCCTATCTAAAATAGGTTTTCTCAACTATTTTGGAACAATAAATATTTTAGTATAAGAATTTTAAGATGAAATATAAAAATAAAAACTACTTCAGAAATTATACACTGAACGGTACAGCACAAGAGTCAAGAGAGCTTCAGTAACAGAATACACGAATCCAAGTCCCAGGCCAGTTACTCCACAGGAGAATTTTAGGCTGACTATTTATGTTCCAGAGTCTATTTCCTTACCTCATGGACCTGCTATGTGGGTGATGTCAGAAAACACTAGCAAAGGGCCTACCACAGTCCGTGGTACATATTTCCCAGTAGCGCTTCGCGGTACCACCATTCCCTTACCTCTACGCTGCTCCTTACTATTTTCAAATGCTTTCATCAATGCTTCCTGCTTGAGTCTCATTAATAATCAATACCCTCACAAAAGCAAGGTAATAATTTTAATTCCCACTTCACACATGAAGAGAAATTTTGAAGGAAGTATGTTCAAGTTGGTGTAGTTAAACAAGTTTTTTTTTAAACTCTTCATGTTAGGATATTACCACCTCTCTAAATTCTGAAGGTTGCCTCACCAAATCCTTTCTCTATTTTTAGGTACATTTTGGGAAACCAAAATACCTGATATAAATTCTCTCAGTTCCTGTTACTCATCTTAGTTCTTATGTTCTTTTGAACATAAACTGGTATGAAAACATATGAAAGAAACAGCAGGAAATAATACAAAAGCAAATTCTGTAGTTGACCTAACTACTAGATTAAGCAAGCATACTTAGTAGCAAAAAGAATTTCTTTTGGCTAAATAGTCATTCTATTTTTAAACAAGATTTATTTTACTGTGAAGTATTAAGATATATATGTTTATATATATATGTCAAATCATATACAGTTACATGTTAAAAATTTGGCTACAAGACCAAAATCAGCTCTGAAGCTAAATTTGGAATTCCTATATTGACTTTTTAACAACAGAAAAAAATCACTGCCAGCCTGTTAGCTCCAAACCTCCTCCTTTTGGGGACTGAGGGAGGCGGTGCCCAGAGAGAGGGTGCACCTCTGGAGCGTCTTGAGGCTGTGTGGGTGGTGGTAATAGCATAACGCATTCCTTCATTACAAGTCAGGGTGATTTATCTAATCACAACACGAACCAGTTAAAACCACCTTATGTGCAGGAAAGTACCTTATGTTTTACAGTTTCTAAATCCTAAATTTATAGCCGTTTCTTCATAAGCGTAACTTTTTCCCTTTTCTGTGCACTTTTCCCTTTGCAAACTTTCTCCATTTTAGCGCTATAATCATTTATACCTATGAAATACCCTCCCTTAGGCAGCTGGATGGAGCTGAGAGGACAGAAGGCCAGCCTAGCAAGGAACTGCAGAGACTGTCACAGGCGTTTTCTGACAGTGACCAACCAGCTAGGGAGATTCCACCTCTGGAAGGTACTGCCTGATCTCTTGTGATTAGCATGCCTCGCCCATCTATCTGATGACGACGCATCTCATTAGTTTGGGGCTGCAGCTGGAGAAATATTTATATAATATTTCACTGACTGTGTCTCTGAGCTCATTACTGATCAAAATGAGTTGGGAAGTGAGGCCCTCATGGGAGGAGAAATGCCTTAAAACTATGCTAAGAGACATTTACCAGTAATTTTCAAAGTATTTACTGGTCATAAGCTCATACAGATACTTACTCTGCCATTAGGCTCCGGACTCTACTGGCAAAAAGAATGGGATCCTTTATTTCTTCATCACTTGGTACCTGAACAGGCATAAACTGAAAAACAAATATACATCTTCATTGTAAGTTTTAGTCCTAAATCATTAAATGCTAAATAAATTAATTTATAACCTATCAACATATTTAATCCTCTACCTTTCTAGAACATAAGTTAATGATGCTTGGACTAAGAAAGTTCACATCCAAGCCTTGGATCTGCCTGGATACTAACTTTGCTAATCTGTCCCTTCAACTCTAAGATGAGGACTCTGATCACCCACTGTACTGGTTTTTCCTGAGGGCAAAATGAGCCCATGTCTGCAATTCCGGAAGTTATAACTCTCTGGCTATTAATATACTCTCAGAGCTGCATTTTTTCCAATTCCCTCTCCTTTTTGTGAAACGTTCTATTTTCTTGTCTATTTTTATTTTTATAGTTCTATCTTCTCTTCCTATTCCAGTAGAAATCATATTCTTATTATTTGAACTTGGTTTTATTATTTTTTCCACTCGAAAAATTTTTAGTGTTTGCTTTCTAGTTTCTTGCTTAACACCACATTTTGTTTTACCATTTCTAATTTTACTTTTTTCTCCACCTGCTAGTCTATGGTGCCTCCCGTGTATTCTCCTTCTTTGGACTTGAGGATTTCTAACGTTGACAAGTTTTTGCTGCCATTTTCAAGTCATTACATATTTTGGGGGCATGTGCAGTATTCCAGTCAAGATTAATTACCCCCACTCAAAAGAAGGTCCATGTTTTAGTAGGACAGATCAACACATCAGCAGTCTTATGCTAAGTATCATTACCCTTATGACCTCAACTACAGATGGGACTGGAAAGCTTCATTAACTTGCCCAGTGTCATATAAGTCACATGGTCTGGGTTCAGCCCAAGGTTTTTCAGACCTTATTTTCCCCAACAACCATCCTTTCTAGAGTATGGAGAGCCAGGGGCAGGTAACGATTAATTGTGCGAGGGGCAGGAAAATGCAGCCAAAGCTGCAGGTGGTGCCCAGGGAAAGGGTATACACAGAAGAACGAATTCTATAAAGGGTGTCCTACAGAAGAGCCAATACTTTATCATCAGTTTTTAAAGATAAGCAGGATTTTTACCATCAGTTACCATGCATTGAATTCTAAGTGGCACCTCGGTTCAAAACTTAATTCTTTCCATGATTCTGGTCATAAACTGAATTGGTCACAAACCAAAGAAAATTCAATGGTTAGGGTCAATGTTGACCTAATAGGGAAATCTGACTCATTTCATGACCAATTTGGTTTGCAACCAGAATCATGGGAAGAATTAAGTTTGTGAACCAAGGTGCCGGGGTAACTATAAACAGGTAATGTGCTAAGTGCCTCTCATATGCGTTATTTCATTTAATTATTCCTCTTTTTATCATAAAGAATTAAGAGTTTACAATGATTAAAGTACTTGCTTAAGATATCAAAGCTCAATTCCACTCAGCAAATCATGCTTAAGTACCTATTACATCCTAGGCATCACACTAATTTATGAAACATGGTAGTGACATCCTGTTCTCCAGGAGCTTTCCACGTAAGGCAGTGGAAATTTATGATGCAATGAGCTAAGCAACCAAAAAGGAGCTACCACCCATCAAACACCTACTATGTGCTGGGAACTTTATATGACAGTCTTTATATGACTAGGTCTTGCAGCAATTCCCTGAGGCAAGTTCTACCATTCCTGCCTCACAGGTGAAGAACAGGACCTGAAGGGGTTAAACAATATAGCCAAGGTCATCTACACACATACATGGCAGGGCAATGCTTTGAAGGCAAAAGAAAGATTTGTATAAGACATACCACTTTTTTAAAAAATGGACTTGTTTTGAAATCTTGTTAATCATGTTAAAAAGCCTATGGCACTGGTGACTCAGAGATGAAGTTTAAGCAATGGAGTGACAAGCCCAGGGCCCAGTTTTTGCATAATTTCTTGAGTAGTAGGGAGTGAACACACCAAAGGGAAAGAGGCTAAGAGCAAAATACCTGGAGGTTGCTGCAAAGGTCTCTGAAGAAACCTTGAGACCTGGAATAGCACGAGGAAAGATGCAGAGGATGGCTGGGATACAAGAGGCATTTTCTTTAGGACTTATAGAATAGCACACATTTATTTTACTAACTTATTCTCCAAGGGAACAGTGGCAAGGTACAGAAAGAGTAGTCAATTGGTTTTGCTGAGAGATGCTAGAAGAGATATCTAACCTTTATAGGGCTCAGGTCCTTCTCCTGTCTAACGATAAACTCTCCTTAGATGATCTCCAAGGTCCTTTCCAATTAGAATCCAACGTGCAGTTCTCTGCTGAGATTCAGTTTTCTTTAAAGTGGAAAAATAAACTAAGCCACCAGAGGTCCCCATATCACTTAAATATCCAGAGCAACAAACTGCAAATACATATTAATAAAAATTCCTTCCAACCTGATAGAGTAAAATTTCCTATATATGCTTAGTATGAATTTCAAGGAAGAAAATAGGTTAAAATCAATGTTCATAAAATATGTGACAAAATAATACAAGAAAGTTAAAGTGTAACTTGCCAAACATTCCACATTTTTTAAGAAAGACGAATGACCATTTATACTACACTTAATTTATACAAGTCATAAAAGCATACACACACGAAAACCCTGAAAAATAAATTGCTGCTGGGCTGTTAATGAAACATACTACGATGAACTATGGGTTTAGTGTCTATTAGTGCAGGTAATATTTTTCATCAAATGATTTTTAATAACTTTCCTATTTGCATGGCATTTTATTAGTGAATTCAATTGAGAGCACAAAGTAATTAAAAGCCTGGATTTGACACTCTTGGGCCTTGGAGGACCTGTGCCTTCTAAGAGGCAATTTATAGAAATCCGAATAAAACGTCACCTCTCCGAGGATAAGACCTGGCCCTCTGTACCACATTTCCATTTTGTGCCAAGTCATGCAAGGCTCATGCCAGAGCACAAGCACGAGCATGCCCTTCCTGTGAGAAGAAAGACGAAGCGCAGAGAGAGGGGCCTGACTGCCATTACCTTCGATGTCTCCTCACACACATCTAAATCCCCAGGGACGTTAGGACTAGTTTCCCTTCTCCCTCCATCTTCTCTCACTATCCTCAATAGCTACACCAGTGACATGGGTGCATGTGACATAGACTTCACTGTCCCTTCTCTTGGTCACATTTTTCGGAACTCTACTTCAGCCACGGAAACAAACGTGAAGACCCTCGTTTTTTCTTCCTCTGCCAAGTTCTCCCATCACTTTCTCCTAGTTACACACGAGTGTTTATTTCTCCCCCATCTGGCCTTGCATGTGCTGTAGCAACCTAGCAGTCACATCAGGACCTGCTCATCCTGCTTTTTCCTGTCTCTGTGGCATCATCTGCCTGACCATGGATCTGGGAGTCAGACACTTCTAGAAGGCCTTTCCGTCACCTAGAAGCTCCCATTTCTGCTATGCTACGGTGCCTACCACAGATCTTCTTGGTCACTTTTGATCCTGCCTTCCCACCCCTGATAGAGACCCCTGAGGGAGAGTCACCTAAACCACACATATTCCATGCTTTTCAAGTGACAATTCCCCGTTTACCTCAGGCGCTGGTCACATGTTTAGACAGAAGACAAGCTGGGAAATTCCATTTCCATTTCCACTTCACTGGAGACTAGACCCACAGCTCCACAACCCAGCCTATGGCAAGTGTTCTCCGTCCTTTCCCACCCTTTTTATTCTGCCCCAGCCTGCTGCACCCAGTGAGGAAGATGATCTGACAAGTTTTCTAGAGTAACAGCATTTTATCTCAGAGTCTTCCACCTGCTCTTGGGCTTAAACTAAACTACACACAACATGAAGTCAAAATTCCTCAGGACGCTGTCCACAAACCGGAGCCCGTCCTCTACATCAGCGCTCAGCAGCACCAGTTTATTCACTGTTTCTCAACCACATCAAGCGCATTCTCTTCTGCTGAGGAATGATGACCAGGAAGAAGCAGATGGGTAGGTGATAACACCAGGATCCACCTTTTCTTTTTTTCTTGTAATGGAAAAGAATTTTAAAAGCTCAATCTCAATGAATGGGCAGTTCTAGTTTCTCTCATGGTTCTTCTTTTAAAACTTCAATGAAAGAGTATATAAAGGAAGAGAAAGAGCCAGATGAGAAGGGAAGCAAAACTTAATGTGGAACACTTACCACATGTCAGCATGCAAGTGACCTGACTAAACCCTCACCACCCAGTATGCCCAGGGTTACCATCTCCACTTTCCCAGGGAGAACACAGGCTGAGAGAGATTTATGTAATTTTCTTCACCACAAACAGATACACAGTAACAGAACTGGAACAAAATCTCCAGCTAATGTTCTTTGTAACATACCATTTTTCTACTAGTACTTACAAATTCCAAACTTTAACAAGTTCCAGGACTAATTAGCTTTGTCAGAACAAATATATATATGCAGTACACACGTGTACTTTTCAGATGGACGTTTTCTACAAGGCTTGTTCAAATATGTCCAACCTAAAGCCTGTAGACCACATGTAGCCCTAGATAGCTAGTTACACAGCTCCACAAAATTGTAAGATTTTACTTTGGTGGATTTTTTTGTGTGGGGGCAGGTGTGGAGAAGTAACTGAGGATTGAATTATGGGCCTTCATACTGAGCCATATTCTAGCCTTTTAAAATTTTTTTTATTTGTTTTGGGACAGGATCTCCCTAAGTCACCCAATTACCCAGGCTAGGCTTGAATTCCCAATCCTCCTGCCTCAGCGTCCTAGAGTGCTGGGACTATATAGGCATGTACCATGATACCTGGATTTATTTTGTGATTTGTATAGATTATTTTTCATGACTCAGTTGTGTAATGTGCAAATGGTGATTGGGTAGGCAGCAATGGCTTGCAACAGAGCTAACCCTGGCTCCTGAGGCCACCAGTCAGTTAAATGGAAACCCAAGCATACCAGATGTTACATGTATTTGTATGACTTGGCCAGTATAACATAGCTACTACTGACAACAGTATATCAGCCTCTGTGTGTGTGCCTGCCCGTGAGGTCAAGTGTTTGTTATTACTGAACAACACTCTTTCTCTTCACTCAATATCCAGGCAAACCAAAAGGCTGGACCTCTACCACCATTCATGGTAAGTACACTATTCAGGTGCATCTTTTTTTTTTCACCTTTAATAGTGTGTATGTACCATATCTTTCCTATGTTCAGACAGGTAAATACCACTGGGGAACAACTGTGGGCAGAAGAAAGTAACATGTGAATACAAGTATATAGCCTAGAGGCAGTAAGCCATACCACACAGCCCCAGTGTGCAGTGGGCTGAAGCTAGCTGGTTGTGTATGTTCACATAATGACAGAATTGCCTGACGTTGCATGTTTCAGGATGCACTCTTATTGTTCAGTGACACATAATGGGGTTTGAACCTTCCCTAAGTTATTCACACTTTCAAGACTTAAAAAAAAAATAATACATGAACATAGGTGTTGATCATAACATTCACTGTTAATTACAATCCTTTCTTAAATCAGATATTCTTTTTAAATTAAGTTCCTTTCTATTTAAGGCTATGTTGTCCATTAGGAATTAATTTAAGCCTAATGACAGTCACTATAAACTTTGTGAAAGAATTTTATAACGTAAAATGTCTATATGCCTACAGATTAATCATTTTTATGTCTCTAAAATATATATTCTGAAGCCAATGTGCTTTGAGTGCATCCAGAGATGTATCATAGAAAGAAGACTGGACCATCAACTTGAAAGTCACGTTCTATTCATGAACCAGCTGCTGCTCCCATTGTGCTCTCAAGTCTGCCTAGGCGTGAGTGTTCTCTCATACGACCACCCAGCACGCTCTTAATCTATGTCACAGTTTGCAGCATGCCTTACCCGCTTTCATGGTTCCTGTGCCTCTAAGCCATACCCTTGTGCAGACATACTTGCAAAGTAGCTGGTTAATAAGTGACCACCCAAGTATACCCATTATGCCATGTTATATCTCAAAGAATAATTTTCAGTAGGCCCATTCTGTAAGCTACACGTAGCTTTATTTATTTATTTATTTTTTTGGTGGAACCAGGGATACGAGCTCAGGACCTTGTGCTTGCCAAGCAGGCGCTTACTCCACTGAGCTATATCCCCAGCCCTACGTAGCTTTATTATTGTTCAAAGATGTCAGAGACCAATTTCCCAGAACATAAGATTTGGAACTTAAAATTTTAAGATCCAAGAGTCCAGAAATTATAACTTTTTCCAAAAAAGAATCTCAGTGTTGGAGAAGCAGAAAGAAATGGGGAAAAGGAGGAAATGAAATATGCCTAAATACTATATTCCCTAGATCTTAGATATCCAAGTTTTGGGTAATTAAAGAGTTTGGTAATCATCATTCCTAAAAGGGAGATTTGTGAAACTAAATGACACAGCAGTCAATATACCAAGATGTCATGTGGCTCAGAAAACAACAAAGTGTATGAAAAGGCACTTTTATAACCCAAAGTGCACTTTTTTTGAGGGAGGATATCAGGAATCTAACTTGTGACCTTGCACTTGCCAGGCAGGCACTGTGCCACTGAACTACATCCTCAGCCTTCAAAGTCCATTTTTAAAATAATCAAAACAAGAACATTCTTGAATAATCATATTGAATTATGTAATATTCAAGAAGCTCTAAAAACATGTTTAAAATAATAACAAGGATTTCCATCAACTTTAAAATAAAAGTAAAAAAGGGGCATGTCCTACACAATGAAGACACCTGAAACTGCAGTTATGAAATAAACTAAGACCTCTAACAAGGTTCCGTCTGGGATGGCTCAAGCTCTGCCTCAGCAGAAACACTGGGAAAGCGGGAGCCTCAGAGACAGAGTGCAGATTTTCAGAGCCTCAAGCCAGGGTATGGATATATTAGTAACTGAAGGGCTGCTGGGTTATATTTTTAACTATGTTCAAACAGTGGAGATTTAAAATATTCAAATATCATAAAGCAGATAGGTGTCACCCAGGAGATAGCATCATAGATCTAAAATAAATAATGCAAGAATAATAAATTTCATTATCTGTGGGTGACATGATACTCTACCTAGAAGACCCCAAAAACTCCACTTCTAGACTTAATAATAACCAAATTCAGTAGTGTAGCTGGACACAAAGTCAGCATTCAAAAGTCAGTAGCCTTACTGTACATGGGTAAGAAACTCACTGAGAGAGAAATTAGGGAAACAATATTTTTCACAATAGATCCAAGAAAAACAATGAAATACCTAGGAACCAATCTGATGAAGCAAGTAAAAGACCTCTACATGGAAAACTACAGTATTTTGATGAAGGAGATTGAAGAGGATATCTGAAAATGAAAAGATATCCCTTGCTCCTGGATAGGAAGAACCAATATATGCAAGTGGTCATACTCTCAAAATTGTTATACAGATTTAATGAAATCCCAATCAAAATACCATTAGCATACCTCTCAGATCTAGAGAAAACAATCCTAAAACTCATTTGGAACCAGAAGAGACCTAAAATACTAAAAGCAATTCTGGACAACAAAGGCAAGGCAAGGGGCATCACAATCCCTGGCTAGAAATTACACTAAAAAGCTACTGTGATAAAAACAGCATGATACTGGCAAAAAAAAGCAGACCTGGGGATCAATGGAACAGAATAAAAGATGCAAAACTACTCCAGACATACTTAGCCACCTTACCTTTGACAAAGGTGCCAAAACCTGCACTGGAAGAAAGCCTCTAAAAAACAGTGCTAAAAACTGGCTTTCCACATTCCAAAGTTTAAAACTAGACCCCTATCTTTCACCTTGAACTAAATCAAAATGGATCAAAGACCTAAATACTAAAGGAGAAAACCTAAATCTGCTGGAAGAGAGAATAGGTAGAACTCTTGAAGACACTGGTGTAGGCACAGATTTTATGAACAAAATCCCAATTGCATAGGAATTATTACAAAGAATCAACAACTGGGATCTCATCTTATTAAAAAGCTTTTGCACAGCAAGAAAAA
Source organism: Dinomys branickii (assembly GCA_004027595.1). Taxonomy (NCBI): domain Eukaryota; kingdom Metazoa; phylum Chordata; class Mammalia; order Rodentia; family Dinomyidae; genus Dinomys; species Dinomys branickii. The sequence continues at coordinate 103,979 of PVLD010004556.1, read as the reverse complement.
CCACCAACAGAGTAAAGAAACAATCTATAGTGTGGGAAGAAAATTTTGCCAACTATTTCTCAGACAAAGGACTACCATCTAAAATGTATACAGAACTCAAGAAATTCAGACTTTTCCAAATTTAAAGACTCAATCCAAAAATGGGCATCTGAAATAAATACACTTCTCATATGAAGAAGTAGAAACCACAAATATATGAAAATGTTCAGTATCATTGGTCATTTGAGAGATGCAAATTAAAATAATGCTGAGAGTCCAGCTCACCACAGAAAGAATGGCTATTATCAAGAAATCAACCAATAACAAATGCTGTGGGGGAAAAGAACCCTTCTCCCCTTTCGGTAGAAGCGTAGACTGGTGCAATCACTGTGGAAAGCAGTGTGAAGATTCCTCGAAAAGCTAGGACTAGAGGTTCCATTCGACTCAGCTATTCTCTTTCTTGTATCTTCTTGAAAGAATTAAATGCATCATACCACAGTGATATATGCACACCCATGTATATGGCAGCACAGTTTGTAATAGCCAAATCTTGGACACAGCCCTTATGCCCATCAACCAATGAATGGATAAAGAACAGATGTTTTATTTTAATAAAATGGAGTACTACTTACTCTGCCATAAATAAGCTTGAGCTATTTCCAGGTAAATGGATGCACCTTGAGACTATATTATAGTGAAATAAATCTATACTATAGTGAAATACATCAAACTCACGTGTAAACACCACACTGCTTCTCTGGTGTGAGCAAGTGCAAGTGTATATAAGGACAGAAGTGTATAATAGGTATTGTGAAACAGGAAAAATTGTTCAAATGAGAAAGGGAACTAGGGAGGAGGAAGTAGAAAAGGAAGGAAGGGAAAAGAAAATATTGAGAAAAGCAGGAAAATAAGAAACTAAGCTTTTGTGGATGGGGAGGGGATAAGAGTGAAGGAGGGTGGGGAGAGAGAAACAGCAGGAATCAAGTTAGACTGCTCACAGGTACAAATTCCTATGATGACTGTGATCATTATGTGCACCTCAAATGTACCAATAGACCTCATTTTGAAAAAAGAATGCTGCCTTTCAACTCCATAAAGTCCCTCCCTCTTGCCCTGCACCACAACTCCCTACTGGTTCAACTCTTTTCCACCAGCTGAAAGCTATTTTGTTTGTGAAGCTATAGAACAAAGGATACATTCTTTTCTTCGCCAGGACATATTACCCAAACAGGTTTCAGAACCAGCCAGAGAATGCAAATGTGGTAATTTCCAAAAGAAAGAAAGGAAGAAAGCTGTGATATGGAAAGGAAATGTGGTAATAGTAGTGGGGCAAAAAATGAGGAATTTACAAATGAGGAATTTACGTATCTCTGTTGTAATGCAGTTTGACCACTGACACACATGCTGACAAAAAGCACAGTTGTGTGTGCTTTTCCAGATCTTCTGACAGAGCTTCAGCTGGAGAGGCAACAGGGACGAAAGGCTAGAGGGGTGTGTGTGTGTGTGTGCGTATACATATCTTTCAAATTTGCAGGGCAGACAGAATGACTATTTAAAATATGAGTGCTTTTGTTCTGTTTTAAGAAAAGAAAATAGGGTTAGACTAGCTGAGCAACTGTTAAAGAAGAGAGAACAGTACTCCGAGCACTCAGGAATAACATGCTACAGCACTTCCTGAGATATCCAGAGTGTATAGGGGGGAAGGGGAGATCCTAAATCAAGCACTTTAAAGGCACTAAGGACTGAGAAAAGAAATTCGGCAGATTTTATTTACCCTGGTACCTTGTGAACTTGTTAATACACAGACCAAGTTTTTGTTCCCTACAAATATCTAAGTATATCTCAACAGGTAGTGTCATGTTTTTAATTGTACTGAAAGATGTCAACCTGGTTTTAAGAGTGAGTAGGTATGAAACAAAACTAACAGATATTTTCAAGGTAAGCAGACAACAGGCAAGTCTCAAGAAAAATTTCACTAATTCCATTTTGAAATATAATTTGCTCTCCTGTATCATTTCGTATTACTGACAACTTTTGAATGGCTGAATCCCTAAGCTGTCCATCAAAGCAAAACAGTATTCTTATAAATTAATTTCCATATTCCTATCACTTAGAGCACAGGCCTCCATTCAGAACTGTGTATTGCATATGCAAATACAAGTTTTTCATTATACAATCCATAAATGCAATTATAACATCCAGGCAGAGTCTTAGAATATTCTAACCCTCTCTTCAGTAGCTACCTGAGGCTGTCACTTGTTACCTGAAACTGACCCTCAGAGCCTTAAAACCATGATCAGAATTCTCCAAATGTCCTAATTACTTCCCTGCGATTCCACCTCAAACTGCAAGGCTGTCCTGTAATACATGATGTGAACCACCTCCCGGGTAGGATTTCTACAGCGCTCCCATGTGCAGGATGATTCCCTGAGAAAGGGATTCTGACCTCCGTCCCCCCCCGCCCCCCCCCCGCCCTGAAAGCCCCACCCCTCAGCTTTCACCGCAGCCACTCTTCAAGGACCTAGCTCCATCAGCTAACATCAGCTCTTCCCGTGAGGGTGTGAAGGTTTTTCACTCAGTGCGCAAAGGTTAGCATTTCAAAGAGTAAAATGACGGGAACAAGGGGTACAAACCTGGCTAGCTAGGGTGAATACACGTCCCAGGCATTTCTTAACACGATTCTAAAAACACAGTCTGACAGCATGGATTTAGATCCACAACTTATAAAAGACCATGCCTTATTTTAAAGGTGGTAGAACATCGTATCTGGTCCGTCTAGGCTTGAAATTCAAAATGAAAGGAAAGGCCAAATCTCAAGTTCCGAGCCTCCATTTTGCATCGACTTACCTCGACTTCCACTTTTGTAAAGGGCTGGCAGAAAGTAAGCACACACAGCTGAATGCTGAAAAGAGAAAAAGAGAGGTCGACCCTTATGCATAGCTCATCTGCCATTCACCCAAACGTCCTCACACACATACTCCACAGCACATTCCATTCACACGTTTGCGGTGTTTATAAATACGACACTGCGGCTGTAACATTTCTTGCATCTCAACAATCATTCCTTCTATTCAACAGTTAAATAATCAAATATCTATTTGTGAATTCTGAACCACAGCTTAATAGACTGGACCCAGAGTGTATAGTTTTCTGGACAACACAGACACACATGCCCAAATCCCTAGAGAACCCACCTGAAACCACACTGTAAGGTACAGAAATGGGTTGACAAGAACACACCTGAATAGAACAGTATATTTTTAAGTCTTCTGGTACTTAAAGCTCAGTGGGTCTTTCCTTAAAAGTAGAAACTTTATCAAAATTGTCCCAGATATTCATAAATGTTTTAGCTATAGGGAAATCAGAAAAGTTTCAAACTTCATTGAAAGGCTTGATAAAGGCTTTCTTTAAAGTAGTTAACTAAATCTCGCAGATAATTTTTGAAACTGATATTCCACTTGCAGCTCTCCAGTAGGTATGCAGAGCCCCTGGAAAAGATGTCTGTTGGAGTTTTAATTTATACTCATTAGACACTTGACCCAGAAACCAGTCAGAGTGGATTAAATTATATGGTAAAAAAACAACCAATCAACTTTTTCTTGCTATTAAAATGTTTCTATTTATTTTTTAAAATTACCTTAATGGACTTATTTAGGGAAGTTGGGAGCTTAAACAAGGAGTTTAGTTTAAAAAAAGGAATTTAGGAAGTAAATTTACCACCTCTAGCCAGAGAGGGTAGCACATGCCTGTAATCCCAGCACTCAGGAGGCTGAGGCAGGAGGATCACTGGGAGTTGGGTTCAAGATCAGTCTGGGCTACACAGTGAGCTGTAGGCCAGCCTGAACTATACAGCAATGCTCTGTCTGAAGAAAAACTAAACAAACAAAAAACAAAAATCAATAAATAAATCAAATAAATTTACCACTTCCATAATGAATTACAATTTCTTTGGAGACAGGGTTTTGTTATGTTGTCTGGGCTAACCTCAAACTCGTAATCCTCCTGCCTCAGTCTCACAAGTAGCTGGAATTATGTGTGCACACTCCTATACCTGGCTTTGATTATGTATTTTCAAACTCTCCGGGAGTAAAAAATTCTGTACTGTCTATAACCTCCAGTCAAGCTGAACCCACATTACCTATCATCAAGTCCACTGTCTTTGAATTATTTAAACTGAGCTTTGTATTCAATTATTTGAACAGATACATCTTTGGTTCTGCCAATTCTGAATGCTGTAAAAAACAAAAAATCAAACCATCCATGAGATGTCATTAAACCTGTCTTGTTTGCCTACAGACAAATCCAACATTTCCTAGACTGACGGGAAACAGCTTTTTCTGCAGCCACTCTGCTGCCCAGCTTATTCCCTGACTTGCCTCTCCCTTGAAATGCAAACTCTGAAAATCTCTGTCTTTGAACCTGCATCTGAAGAGCACTTAGAGAAAAGACAACAGGGAGCATGGAATTAGGAATAAGAGATACTGTGCTAACAACATTAAGTAGACCCAGAAGACAAAGACCAAGGCGGAGGTGAGACTGAGACGAGGCTGGTGAACGCCACGTGGCATTTGGACAAAACAAAGCTGTGCCTTTTAAAGGCTTTTTGTTTGTTTATTAAATCATAAGAAATCTTTGACTCCTAGAATATCTTTTTTCTCTCTCTCTTTGCTGAATTTTCTTTCTGATTTCCTTTTTCTCTTGATCACTCACTTCTAGGATGGATTAAATAAGCCACTCCATTTTCTGCCCTAAGCCTCCTCCCAAAAAGCGACCTTTTATTTGACCTCCACATCTGCCTGAACTGCTTCGTAACCAAATAAAAAAAAAAAGTTGCAGTGAATTCACACTGTCTCCAAAGGGACCGTGATCTGTAAAGACCCAAGGATGATACACACCAGGAAACAGAAATGTGCACTCAATTAGTTTTTAAGCATCTTTGTTTCTAAAAAGCTCTCATATTACTTGTTTTTCTTAATTCTTTTCTGTGTAAAAGCCGAAAGCCAGACATTCAAAATCAGTATTGGCCTGAAAGATATACACCAATATATCTTTGGATAAACTGATTTCTTAAAGAGTTAAAAAAATACTATTCCACACACCGTTTACAGTTGATGGTCTTTTATTCTTGGATTCTGGTGTAAATTACCAAGAACTGAAGCACAACAGGAACACAAATATGTAACATTGTTATTATTTATTCCATTTATCTATTTTGATCTAAATTACATCAAAAAATTTGCATACACACCCAAAAAAGGAGAAATTATGCATTTTATTCTGATTTTTAGGAGCTGATCAGCGTCTAAAGAAGCCCACAGTATGCTGAAAGCAAATGATTTTCTTTTAAATATTTCCAACATAATGTCAGCTATCTACCAAAATGATGTGTAAGCCCTGGGGAGTCCTTAACCCCAGGTTTTTCACATGGTTTTTACCAAATTGAAACAAACTCATACTTCTCTACTGGGAAGTAACACAAGATAATAAAAGAAAGTTTGCTTCCACATGCCCTGTTCTTTTTAATGGACTATTTCCTATCAGCTTGTCTGATAGTGAAACCATATTCCTCTCCTCTCTTAAGTGCTTACAGAAACTGCTGATCTCTGTGCTTTTAAAATCTAAGAGCAGAACTGAAATTTTGGTTAGCTATTTTCTCAACACCTACCAAACACATCACAACTATTTCAATCCATATAACAAAAGTGACATGAACTGCATGCATCAATGTAGTAGAAGGTAAGACTGAAACATACTGGAAAGTTTTAATTTTTTAAAAAGTCATTACAGTAAAAGACATGTTACCATCAATCTCCCTCAAAATACTACCCCTCGCCTCAAACATACTTTATCCTTCTTGCCTTCTTTTGGAAGTAATTTTCTTAAAAAGTTAACATTCACCATGTTTTTTATCGCTTCATATCAAATACAGACAGACACACTAGATAATGATAAATCTGCAATGAAAATGAAAAGAAATGAAAATGAAAGAACAAAATTAAACACAAGTCAGAATCAAACAGGTCACTGGACTGTTCCTTACAAACTGTAGACAGCCCAGAGACCCATTTGAACGTGAATTCTAGACAACTAGAATCCTCCATACAGGAGACGGCAGTGGTTAGCGGACACAGAGTGATGCTCTCTGTAAGATTACAGTTACATGATTCTGACAAGAAACTTTATTTTACCAAAGTAAGATTTTTGTTTTAAAGGAGGGACCCATGATAGTTTTATCAAAATAAAATTAACAGACACTAATAATAGACAGAAGTGACTTACAATGTATATCCTTGCCATGTCCAGGTCACAGTGTCCTACAACAAAAGAATGTAAGCTGTTGATCCAGAGAATAAATATCAAATAAAACCAAGCTCTTATTTTAAGATTGGGATTCATGTACACCTTTTTTGAAATTAACAGCAACATGTTGACAATTAAATTAAGTACATGATTATTAAAGACTGATAAATTGATCTATAAATTCTAGGATTATGTATCTATATAAAAAAAGATTTACTTTCCTGTGCCACTACCTGTTAAGGCATTTGTTCTGAGTTTCTTAAAAACTACTATACACACTCAATTATTTTTCTACCAATATGGACATACTGGAAAATTACCTTGTTTACAAAAAGAGAAACAAATTACATCAGTTCTTTAAAAAAGGCTGCTTGGCGGAGGTACAGTGGGTAAAAGTTTGATAGATAATAATTTTTTTAACCAAAGATGTTCAAGATTGAGAAAGCAGCCACTGAAGAGAAAGTTAAATTGATTCAGAGCTCTTACTTTTAAGTAACATAGATGATTAACAAATATATCCTGCCTTTTAATATGGATTCTCTAGTAAACAAAGTCCTTTCAGAACCAATATATTCCCCAACAAATCTTTTTGAGAAAATGGTGATACAATCACTATCCAAAGGACAACAATGTGGCCAGCTTGTGTAAAACAGAGTATTTTGTGAGCCAACATACTTTACATATCATGTTAGTTCTTGCAGATATTTTCTTACTTAAACTATTTGCCAATGGGTAACACAGAGAGGAAGTACTGAGGCAGAAATTAAAGATGGACCCTTTCCCAAATTTATCCTCCTATTTCAGTCCTTCTCTGTAAATAATGACCTCTGAATTAGGAGAAGGTTCCTTGTAGGTTTAATTAAAATTACAAATTTCTGCCATCCAGTCTACTAAGATGCTAAATCTAGGACTTAAGCTCATTATTACGGTGTTACAAGAGACTGAGAAATATTTTCCCAAAGCTTAACAATAGCATAATAATATTTAACATTGATATCAACAACTATCTTCCAAAAATTTAAAAATGATATGGCAAGCAGAGTGAATCTGCTGATGTTCTGCTACCATTTATCTGTTCATACCCTTATTCAAATGTTAAAAGGGGTTGTAGAGACCAGGCATTGTTTGGAACATTCAGAACTCTCTCCATGGTAGAATATGATGCTTACCAGCTTGTTGGGGTATCTGAGGAGGACTGGCTGTACTGGGACTCCTGGAATGAAGGCTCCTATAACCACATTGAAATTTACGACACGGTGTTTATATGAATAAAAACTTTACAGTAAAAGAAAAAATTATACATAATATAAACAAACTTTATACTACATTTAAGAGTATACATAATAGAAACCATTCACCAAATGTTGTATTTTCCAAAATGAGGAATTTTTAAAATTGAGATTTAAGGAAAATATTAAAGGCTATACCTAGCTAAACCACTTTAATATTTATTTTAACACTTGCTGCCATTTCATAAGCACCTATTATTCAACAAGGTTTTCTAAAAATTGATAAAATGACAAAAAAATACTATCTACATGAAACCAAAAGCTTGAAGCAAAAGCTCCCACACTAGCTGGAAGTGGTTCATAATGTTGGCACCAAACAAAAACATATTAAAGTGTAACGAAGTTACAATGAAGGCAGCATTCTAGACTGCCTTCCTAATGTTGAAAATAGAGTCAAACTTGGACAGCATCTGAAGATATTATAAATCATAGTGAAACAGGTTTTCTACTTCATAACCTAGGACCCCAGGGATCTGTAAGGGTCTCTTGGAGGACAAGAAAAATAGGGTTTCTACACACACACACACACACACACACACACACACACACACACACACACGCACACACAAGCACACATACACATGCACACATGCACGCACACCCAGAGAGGGGACACTCTGAGGAGGAAGGGATTGTGATATCCAAAAAGGAAGAAAAAGAGTAAGTTCTGTAGAATCACAATATTAAAAGCTTTTCATCGGACAAGAAGAAATGCTCAGAGAAAACTATAGAGTGATTTTGTGTATTGCTACCCAATCATTTTTGAAATCTTCTATACTTTTGTTACAATACATAATTTAATTTATCTCACCTGGTTTAAAAGTAATCAAACAGGAGCGATTAGTACAAGTACCTTCTGGGAAAACTAGTATCTTGGGAAAAAAGGAATAGATTTAATATTTCAGTCTAATGAATAGATTACCTCTTCATTGCTTTCCTATGGCTTCCCAAACAGCTGCCAATACTTAAACACCAAGATGAAATAAAAGACCAACACTCGATTCTAATGATCGTGAAACAATATTACTGCACTAAATTTTCTTCTAAAAGATATGTAGTTTGATCATTCATTAGAAAATGCATCAAAGCTTTGAACAGGGAGTATACTTCATTCACAAATATACTACATTTGTTTCTTAACAATGTTTTTATTAATGATCTGAATAAATTTAAAAGAAGATAAAAAGCGCATAAATCATGGTCAAAGTACACATTAGATATACTATATTACTGTACCTCCCTCACCAAATAATCTCTGATTTTGTTCCAGTTTTTCTATGAGATACTTGATCGCATCACTCATAGTTGAGGGATATCATACCAATAAAGAGGAAAAGGTTTGCTCTGTGTTTCATGTTTAGCTGAATCAGTGAACATATGCAGTACAATTTAATATCTTTTTTTTTGAGGAAATGTTTTGGCTTTTAAAATACAGGGTACCTCGGGACACATTAATTGGTTCCGGGAAACACAACAAATACCAATCATGGTAAGTCTCAGCTTGTTTTGGCTGTTAAGGGAAGCAAGTCACAGGGCGTCACACTGACAAGTTCTCCTTTGTGGATGAAATACCAAACAAATTACCCCAGTGCCAGGACAAAATTTTCATGTCAAAATGCACCAAGTACCAAACTCAAATGTTTCAAAGCAGTCAAGGACCAAGCTATAACCGTACTTTACATTTTCCATGTGGAAGACATGTAGTACAGTTAGTTTCTCCACTTGGTAAGATAGCAGCTTGGCTTTTGAAATTTTTAAAATTTGGCTATGCATAAACTGCTCAGTATATAAAATCAAACTAAAGTCCCTGCACTCAGCACTCACAGAAGTGAGTAATGTATATTTTGTAATAGAGAAGGAAACTTTATTGGGCTAAATCACTATAATTACATGTTTGCAAAATAAACATCATGAATAGGTGTAATTCCACCCTTCTATTAAAAAATGGTTTCCTATGACAATAAGATAAAATAACAAATGCTTTATTCAGCAGATATTCTACCACTATGCTAACAATGAATGTGTCTAAAGTGAATCATAAAACCGCAATGCTGGAAGAGGCATTAAAAGTCACCTAAGAACTTCAATATTTGAATTCCTTGGATAATAGCCCCTGCATGCAAGTGATTGCTCAGCCAATGTCTGAATACTGTAGAAAACTTTTCAAATCAAACCATTGTGTCTGTGAAGAGAAAGTTCTTAAGATGAGCCAAATGAGCTGCAATCCATTTACTTATTATTAAATAGATATGTAGGAACATATCAATTTTACAGACAGTATTTTTGGATCTACAAATCCTCATTTAAATGCAAATTCTCCTCAATAAATTTTTAAATAACTCCTCACATGCCTTAGAACCAAAACCTCCTGGTTGATCATATTCTTTTTGATACTTTGAAATGTTCACGTTACCACGGTTGGCCAGATCACTGCGGGACCATTAGTCTGCTAGAGGTCACTCGTTTTCATGTGGGCAAAGGTAGAGGGATACCTATTAGAACCACACCTGATTTGTTATGTAATAAACAATGTCCTCTGTTATACTCAAAAGGTATTCCAGGTAGGAGGTGGTGTAATGGAAATTTTGCTGTTAAAAGTTTTACAGGTGATCTTAACATGCCTATGGAACTAAAAAGTGTTATCTACATATACTTCAGGAGAGATTCAAGACCTTAATTACTTTCTCAGGAAACCCAAATTTTGTTGTGATTTGCTGAGTTTAGTATCCCATATATTAAATTCTATGATATATTCATATTGCCTAATGGTAATTAAAGCCAGAAAGGGGCTGGGGATATAGCTCAGTGGAATAAGCGCTTGCCTAGCAAGCGCAGGGTCCTGAGTTCGATCCCCAGTACCGCAAAAAAAAAAAAAAAAAAGTCAGAAAGGATCGCTTTTCTGCAACAAAGTAAAAATTGGTTCAAAAAGTGTGCTGAACAAAAACGAATGGTACATTTCAATCCACAGAGTACAGTATCGTACAGGAAGAGGGCTTGTTACTACTCACTAGTTCATTTATTCTGCATCCATTATGCTGAAAATACCTACTACAGGTGTTCACGGGTATTTTTATCTGTGTATCTAAATAAGTCTGTGGATATACAATAAACTCTCAATATATTTAAATAACTGTCTACTGTATTTTACCTGGGGCCACTCCCCTCCTGATGTTGCCCGCTTTATTATTTCATTTATGGTATTTTTTCGGGAATCTGGATCCACACGGGACACCAATACTGGCTGCACAGCCCGTAACAGTCCTTGAAAACAAATAAAAACAAAATTAACAACAAGTCACTTTGTGATTTGACAAGTCACTTTAAACCATAAAACAAGTTTTATGGAAAATTAAAATAATAGCAAAATAAAGAGAACAGTTTGCAAGCACTCAAAGTTTACTAGATGGCCCTGAATCAAGGCCAGCAGTTTTCTGTAGCTGTTGGTTTCAAGCAGGAGCCTAAAGTGGTATCTTTCTATGGTCTGTTGGCCATTACAGAACTTTAGAAATGTAATGGTCAATTCATTAGAAAGTAACAAATAACTAAATAAATTTTATGAGAGAACTTCAAGATGGCGACCAGGTAGGCAGCAGAGAGAGAACCTCCCGGAGGAATGCCCCTCAGACAAAGGACAGAAGGGAAAGAGGTGGGTATCCTGAACTCAGGAAGGATCTGAAATGGGAATTGAAGCCCTCTGAAAGACTAAGCAAAACCTCTGCTGGAGGAAAGGATCGGAGATCTGCTATGGCGCAGTCAGAGGGAGAGGAGAAGGAGGAAGTCACCGCTCCAAGCACATCCATGGCCCACACCCTCGTTCTGGCATTCGCAGCTTCAGCTTCAGAGGTCCACGCTCACAGAAGCCTCCCGACTCGGCCAGGGGAGAGCGGAGTTCAGAGAGCTGGTCCAGAGCTGGAGAGAGGAGGAGGGTGCAGCTAGGAAAGGAGGCAGTGGTGGTCGGGAGCAGTTGTCGGACCCAGTGTGAGAATGAGAGGTTGTGATAGCCACTGAGGCAGAGTCCCCACCCTGTGGCAACCTTCCTAATCAGTGCCTGGAGAGAATCAATGCAACTACTACACAGCCTACCACACCCGGCTCTGTGCCTGCCTCGAGATGGTGGTCCCCTGCCTCTCAGCTGGGTGAGCAGCTACCAGGAGAGAGCAGCAGGGAACCTCAGCAGTGAGCCGTGGTGGCTCCCAGGGATCCGGCTGAGGAGCGGATGGGGGATCCAGCACTGCAACGGGAGGGAGATGCAGATGGAAGTAGATCGCATGGCTCCACACCCTTCTCACTCCAACATTAGGCAGGAAGCACGAGCTGCATTGCTGGGGCTCAGCTCCCACCCTGAACTCTCTCTGGGAGCACCTTGAGTCTTGGCAGCTTGAGCAAGCACCGCCTGTTCCTGGCAACAATGGGACGAATCCACGGTCTTCAGGACTCACCCCAAACTATTAATGTGAGCACCAAGAGGGTCTCCTTACAGCTTGCACATATGAACCTTGCATGACCCTGTGGCTGCTCCACTGTGGGCCCCGGCTGCTCCGCTGAGGGCCCCAAGGCTGCTCCGCTGCAGTGGGCCCCGCGGCTGCTCTGTAGTTGGCCCCACGGCTGCTCTGCTGTGGGCCCCACAGCTGCTCTGCAGTGGACCCCGTGGCTGCTCCTCTGTGGGCCCCGCGGCTGCTCCGCAGTGGGCCCTGCGGCTGCTTCACTGTGGGCCCCGGCTGCTCCGCTGAGGGCCCCAAGGCTGCTCCGCCGCAGTGGGCCCTGCGGCTGCTCTGCAGTTGGCCCCACAGCTGCTCTGCTGTGGGCCCTGCAGCTGCTCTGCAGTGGACCCCGTGGCTGCTCCGCTGTGGGCCCTGCAGCTGCTCTGCTGAGGGCCCCGCTGAGGGCACCTCACGGACTGGACCCGCCTCCAACCATAGCATGGCGACGGGGTGGAGGTGGGCGGTCCGCTGTGAGCATAGGTGCTCTTCCACCTCCGACCGTGGCAGTTTGTATACACCCATGTATGTTATAGTATAGTCTGAGGCAGCTATATCTCTTCCCAAGGCGAGAGTCCAGGGGTGTAGATAAACCCAGGAGTACAGTTATTATCACAGGGAAGATGACTGATTGAGTGGTAGGGCAACAGAGATGAGGGAGGAGAAAAATTGAATGATCAAATGGACCATCATCTGTGTAACTGAGTAACAAAGGTGAAGGTAACATTATGTAGGACAGCATCCAGAGCTAATTCTCTTCTACGTTCTCTATAATTCTGTATTTCCTTAATCATTTTTGTATTAACAGAAGTGAAGATAACTTTATATTATACAGCATCCAGTGCAAATTCCCTACTATCTTCTCTATAGTTTGGTATTTCCTTTAATGTTTTTGTGTTGACTAATGTGAAGATGACATTGTGTGGTACAACATCCAGTGGTAATTCCCTACTATATTCTGTATAATTTTGTATTTTCTGTATTGTTTATGGCTTGTTCTGGTTCATATGTCTCCATTCTTTTGTCTTTAAAATAAAATTTTAAAAAAAAACAAAAAACAAAATTTACTAGAAATTAGCTTCTAATTTCAAAAGGAGAGTTGGACCTTTTTACCCACAAACTATTTCACTAATTTAACAGAAGTAGGCAGTAAGAACATGAAAGGAAGGAAATGCCAAATTTCTCTGTAACATCTTCTTCCTCAAGAGTAATTTATCTTGTTTTAATTTTAGGAATATCCTGCAAAAATAATTTTATGAATTCACAGTATACATAAGAGGCAATTACTACTCATCTTACTAAAATTTTAGCATAACAATCTTCTACATAGCTTCCTAGCATATATAAAATAAACTTCAGTTTACCAAAGATCTGTTGCTATCCAGTATTTCAGGAAAAAGCCATACTAGAGAATGCACAGTAGTTACACAGAAGGAAGAAACGTGTCCAGGCTGAATGACAAAGCTGCAAGAACGGCTAGTATTTCTGCAGTGCACCAAGGCAACACCAGGCAGCATTCAGCAGCCTGCACACCCACTCTCTCATCACTCAACGTGTGCAATAACCCTGGGGCATCTGGGAGCAGTTACTTAGAGACATGTTCCTTAGAGAGAAACTGAAGCATCTGGTGGGAAAAATGCTTCACTTGCTTCATTATTTTCTAAGGCAGGAAGCACTTACTGTTCCACATCATCATTTTCAAAGAGTTACACATAGGTCCCTCATGGAGATTTGGAGGGTAATAACAAAGAAAACACAGTTAGGGGAAAAGACTTAGTACATTTATCAGCCAATTACTCCCAAGAGCAGTTCACAAAACAGCATGTAATCTGGGCTTTTCACACTTCTTTGGTTAAATTCTCTCTCCAGAAAAGAAAAGAGGAAAAAAGAGTCAAACATGTTCAGAATTTGAAAACTGGTCATTCTGGCCATAAACAGGAAAAGAAAGGTAAGACAGTCAGTACAGTGGAAGATAAGTTTTAAAAAGTATGATGAAGTGACAGAGAGGGAAAGTCTAATGTTCTTCATAAATTTGTTTTTTCCATATTGTATCTTATTTAAAAATTTAAACACTTTGTCTTAAAATTTCAAAAAGTTTATCAAAAACCATACATGATTAAGAGTCTAAAAATATTTTATCTGTTATCTTACAAGTACTTACTGCCAATCAGAGGGACCTGTGCATTTTCATTTCGAGACAACAGAGAAGGTAACCCAGCTACAACACAGGCGATTCCATCGAAGAATGTTGAGTGAGGGGCAACAACAAAAATTGGTGCTTCCAAAGGACTTGCGATCTTCCCTTTCACAGTAACTAGGAATCCCATTGAAAAGAACATGGCACGACCCAGAAACGTCAAAGCTGGCTGAGTAATTTTCCTTTGAAAATACGTATAGAAGAGACATAATTAGATTTGCTAATTGAAGCTAGCAGCAAGGCTTAATTTCTTATTGCTTCTCAACTGTAATAAGAAAACCAAAATATGTCAAAGAATTTCATGTTGAAATATAAGCTAAGGAGAATCATAGCTGACACACAGAGCTTTCTATTTAAATGCTTTACATATATTAATGCTTTGATCTTTACACTAATCTTATGACATAGGTATTATTATTATTACCCTCATTTTGCAAATGAGAAAGTTGAGGCACAAAAAAGTAATTTTCCTGAAAATATGTGGCTCCTTTTTTCTGTGATCACAAAATGATAACAGTGAATACTCTTCAAAACACAACCCCCCACCACAAGACATCCAAATCTGTAGCACCTTTAAAAGTAATCATCTTGCAAATCTACATTTGTATAATAACAGGTCCCTATATCATCAAAGATTTTTAGAATTTTCACACAGAATTAGTTTAGGGATCATTTTTAGAAGGAAATGTTATCTATATTACTATAGGTCTTAAGCATCATTAAGAATCTTCAGAAGCAAATTTTCCCTACCACTTCCATGGAACAGAGAAGTACTGAAGCAATTCCAGAAATCTAGATATTTACTTTTTCACAAGATTTTAAAACATTCTATCATTCAAGATTAAGTACAGAATCAAAGTGTGTCAAGAACTGCACTGGACATGCAGGAGAAGTAAGATCCAATCTCTGACTCAATAACCTCAATCAAGTAGGGAAATAAAATATACTCCTTGTCTTAGGTATTTTTCTCTCATTGGTGAGATAAAATAGGTGATACCCAAAAGTAAAAGGGGAAAGGTTTATCTAGCTCACAGGTAGTGGAGGTTTTAGTCCATAAGTGGCTGGCTCCAAAGCAAGGTGACACATGGCAAGGGGCAACCATTCATGGCAGCAAAAGACAGCAAAAGCAACAAGCAAGGAGGGAGACAAGCCTCCTTCTGCCCCTTATATTTCATCCAGTCTACTGGGATTATAGGGTGATGCCAATTCAATCAGTGAACTGATCTAGCAATCACCCACCCTGACTCCCAGAATCTTTAATCCTAGCATTGCATTACCAACCAATCACACACTTTAGATTCACTCACCTACGAAAAGGCCCTATGACCCCATGAGGCTTTGAAGGGGCACCTACACACAAGCCGTAACACCACTAAAAGTGCAAAAATCAGATGCATAATATCTCAGTGTATGAATAATTATATGGCTTTTCATGAAAATTAAAGTAAAATATATGCAGTCATCTCTTACTATCTATGGAAAATTAGTGCTAAGAACCCTGGCAGATAATAAAAATCCTGTGTTGCTTAAATTCTTTACAGGAGAAATGTAGTTTTTGCACACAACTTATGCACATCTTCCTAGAGATTTTAAATCATGTAGAGGTTACTCAGATAATAACCTAATATAATGTAAATGTTATATAAACAGGTGTTACACTATATTGTTTGGGGAATAATAATAAGAAAAAAGTCTACATGTTTATTATAATTCGCATCCAAAAGCCTCATGTTCAAAGGTGGGGCTTTTGGCGGGTGACTGACCACGATGATGCTGTATATTCAGCTCAGCAGCTGAATGTGGCAATATGAGGTGGGGGCGGGGGGTGTCACCTGGGAGAAGGTATTCTTGTCCCAGGCTGCTCTCTTCTCTCTCTGGTTCCCAGTTGCCATAGGTTGAGCACCTTCCCTCTGCCGTGTCCTTCTACCATGTTTTTTCAACCTTGATGTAAGCAAACCATGGGCTAAACCCACTGGAACTTATTACTCAGCTACAAAAAATGATAAACTCGAGGCTTTGACAGGTAAATGGTCACAACTAGAGGCCATACTCATAAATGAAATAAACAAGACCTCCATGTGTAAGCAACTTATTGTCTCACTAGCATAAGAACCTGAAAGAGTAGATAAAAATTAGGAGGTAGGGTGGACATTCTGAAATGAAAGGAACATGCTCAAAAGTAAAGAGCAACTGGGGTGAGGGAAAAGATAAAAGAAAGAAAGGGAAATTATGTGTGCACGTATATACAGGATAGCTAACATAGTGGTACTATTGACTTCTATTGCTTTACTGAAAGGAACAGTTAATGATTAATTATTTGATCCATCTTGCATGTCTGTATTTGTTTTCCTGAGAAACTACTTTGAAAATATCAATACATAATACAACCACCATTGTTAATTTCCTACCACTTTGTCTGTAACTCTGTATTGCTTGTATTGTTCTTATGCTGTTTTGTAAATGGCTGTTTGTTAATATGTTTTCCTCCTTTTACTTTTAAAATAAATTTTAAAAAAAATAAACACTCTGGAACTGTGACCCAAAGTAAACCTCCCTTCAAACTGCAGATGTTTAGTAGTTTGTCACAGCCACAGGAAAGCTGATTAATTCAATGTTCATTAAAATGTATTTTTTTCAAACATCTGATCCACAGTTGGTTAAACCTCCAGATGCAGGACCCAAAGAAATGGAGAGCTAACTGTGTATCACCCATGAGGTAGCTAATGAGAATTCTAAATGTTAGACTTCTTATTTTATTTTGTAGGCATTCTGGGTATCATACAGGGAGGAGCTATTATCAATTGGGCTCTGAGGAAGTTTCTGTGACTGTTATTTCACAGCAAAGAGAAGTGAGACACAGAAAACCAAAGCACATTTTCAGCGGGCACAGAGACATGACAGCATCTCCCTTCTTCCCCTTTAGTTTAGAGATGAGATCTCTCTTTATAAATAGATAAAAAACATACCTCCTCACTCAATTTCAGCTATATTTCAAAATATCCCATATTCAGATACAGAAAGAATTGTTACTTAGATGTTTCTTTAAAAAGGTTGTAAGTCTGGAGCCACTAAACTTCAACATTACCTATTTGACAGGGGACAGAGATACTAGTTTAATTGAAAATTGTAAAATTCAGAAAATATTTATTCTATTTATTTTCTATACACACAGGGTTTTCATCCCATCATCCTAGGTCTTCATAAACCACTAAGAGTAGAAACCAGAGATAATCTGAAAGAAACTGGCAAATCATGAAAAACGTCCCTTAAAGTACTGTCTTATACTGCACAATTTTGAGCTATAATACAAAGAGGTATGATTTGCAAGGACTGAGGTTTCTCTGAGGCATTGCCAGTACTGGATTCATTTCCATTTCAAGCCAGCTTTGTGTCTGATAGAGACATGTGCTCACTAGAACATGAACTGAAAAGCAAACTGTACATTTCCTTTAAGTTTCTAGAATGGTACTTCTCAAAAAAGTTTGGAGAACACAACTGTCATTGACATTTGGATGAAAGAAACACAAATGTATGTAAAGAAAAAACATTGTGCCTAATTTCAGGGAATGCATTAGTGCTCGAAAACAAACCTATGGACATCCACAGTGTCCAGATGAAAAAGCCCCAATTTCAAGACCTACTGATGGTAACAGTTTGGTTTTGCCCAACAGGAATGACTTTTGCCAGTACCTTTGTTCATCCACAGCCAGCCTCTACCTCCTCCTGACTGGGCAATGCTTGAGAAGCCATTTCATTCTGCTGCAATGCTAACATAGGGAAAAGCTAGGCTATATTCATAGATAATTAAATTGTTGTTAATAATAGGTGCTAAAGTAATAAAAATAGAATTCATTCACTTAATTATATCACTGCAGAAAGCATGTTGCTAATTTAAGGAGACAAAACAGAAAATGGAAAAGAAAGCCATTTGTCACAGCCATGGTTTCAGGTATACTAAAAAGGTATCTTCCAGGAAAAGAGGGTACTATTTTTTTGGCAATAACACAGAATATACAATCTTTTAAAATTACAAAGTTACAACTAGAATGGATTATCCGAATGTACTTGGGCAATCAGTTCTATATAAACTAAGGCTAGTTTTACAGGGAAATACAAATAAATTATTAAAATTGAGTAGGCAGTAGTAGCTAAAGCTGATCTCTGAATAAATCTGATAAAACCCTTTTTCAATCTTTATTTATCTAATATTTGGATACACTTATTTCTTACCTTCTCCAATCAGTTACGGGGTGGGTCAGCTTTTCAGGACAGCATGCTGTTGAAACTGCAGCAAATGGCCATGCCAGTAATAAGATTAACCCAACCAATAAAGCACGAAGTGGAAGCAGGATAATACCAAGAAGAAAAATCTGAAAGTCAAAATTGATTACAAGTAGATGAATAGATATTATTTAAAATACCTCTATTAAGCAGGAACACGCAATAGGAAGGTTTTACGCCATTTATGTACTTATTCACGAATGAGCCGAATACTACCCTGTACCAGACCAGGACTCAGACACAAAGAAAAGTAAGATATGACATCTGACCTCACAAAACTTACCATATTTGAAAGAAATGGTGAAGAAAGTCATAAGACATTTTGATCTGTACACCAATGAAACTGGATAAAGGACGCTAGAAAAGGTGTGTTTGACTTAGTAGCCGGGGAAAGCTTCCTGAAGAGTGTACCAGGATGATCTTACAGGACAAGCAGTTACCAGGACAGTAAGAGGGGCAAATTGTTTTTTAAAAGCTATAGGTGGAAGAGCAAATGAAAGCAGTACAGCGTGAAAACACAGGGCTTTTATCCCTGCCAACTTTTTGTTCATAGTAACAATAAGGAGACGGCAGAAACCAAACGAAAAATAAATAATGAAAAGTTACACAACAACAGCAAATAATCCATGAATCCTTCCTATATCGCAGACACTCTGAAGCATTTGGCATGAAATGACTGACTTAGTCACAGCAACCTTGTAAGCTTAGGTTGTTTTCCGTAAGAGAAAGAAGTGGCACAGAGGAATAAGCTAAACTGCTTATTAAGGTCATATAGACAGAACCAGGATTGAAACCCAGTTTGGTTTTAATGCAGTTTCTCTCTATCCTTATACAGTCTCTCAAGTGAAATAGACTCCGTGGGTATAACACACTGGCTTTTTCCCAATTCCACTACCCAGTATCATCCTTCTGTCTCTCTGGTCCTTACATGAATCTGATCATCACTGACTATTTTACAAGAAATGCCAAAAATACTTTAGTTATATGGTGCTGCCAAGTTATTTGCATGCAAAGGGACATTTGAGGTAAAAGTTATATACAAGGAAATGTACAGATCTTTAGTGCACAGCTCAACGCTGATCAAGATACTCATGTAACTACCACTGTAGTCAAGACCCAGAACATACCTACCACCTAAGAGAGGCCCCTATGCCTTTTGTGGTTGATGCCGATGCTCTTAAGCACCTTGCAATGGATTTCTATCACCACAGTTACTCTTTTATATTCTTGAATGCCCCATAATTATAAGCATACATGATGTATTTTTGTGCCTAGCTTCTTCCACTTAATATTTTTTAGGTCAATTATTTTGTTTCATATGTTAGTAATCCATTCTTTGGGCTCACAGAATATTACTCCACTGCACAACTGTACAATTTGTTTATTGATTCTCCTGTTAAAATATTCTAGCTGCTTCTAATTGTGGGCTATTGTGAATAAAACCACTATGAACATTCTTATACCAGCTTTTCTGTCATTCCTTTTAAATAAATACTAGATGTGGAACTACTGCAAGAAAGTACTAGTTTCCCAAAACAACTGAATCATTGTACAGTATCACTGGTCATGTATGAGAATTATAATTGCTGTATATCCTGGCCAACAATTAGTACCAGTAACCATTATGGTTTAGTTCTGAAATGTCTGTCCCTGCAGAGTGTCATGTGTCTGGAAGGGGACTGCATTGTGGTGGCGCTGCACTCCTCAGTGCCCTCACGCCCTTCACTGATGAGCTCGCGGCTGCATGTTAGGAGGTGGAGCCTGGCTGGAGGGCAGTGACTGAGGGCATGACCTGGGAGGGCTCCTCCCTTTCCTCTCTGCTTCTAGCTGGCGTGGGATGAACGAATTTCCTCTGCTATGCCCACCCACCATGGCTTTTCTGCCTTGGAGCCACCCAACCCTGGACTGAACTTGCTGGAAAGTGGGCACCGAATAAACCTCTCCTCCTTTAAGTTCTGGGTGCCAGGTATTGTCTCTTAACAAGGAACGTGACTAGCATGGTAGTCTTTCTAAAAAAAAAAAAATCATCTCTATAATCTCAGAATTCTAGAAGGCTGAGGCAGGAGGACAGCAAGTTTGAAGCCAGCCCGAGAAATTCAGCAAGATCCTGTCAAATTAATAAAAGGAGGCTTGGGGTTTGGCTCAGTACAGAGGCCCTGGGTTCACTCCACAGTACCAAAAATACAAAAACAACTCACTCTACTAAGATATAATTTACATGGAAATGTACCTATGTTATTTTTATTAGTTATTTTCAAATGTAAGCCTCTATACAATTACCATTGATCTATTCATTCATCTATTCTTTTTTTCCTTCTGGCAATTCCTTACTAATTATTGTAGTTTTGAAATAAGTGTTGAAATCAGATAGTGTGTTTTCTCACCTTTGGCATTTTGATGGAGGTTATTCTACACCTTCTGCATTTTTGTATAAACTTTAGAACTAATTTGCCAACTCACACATACAAACAGACACACATAGTTATGATTTTTATTGAGATTTCAAGGAATCAACGATGAATTTAGGATATATCATTTTAATAAAATCTATTCTGATTCATAAATATGGTGCATATCTCTCCATTTATTCAATCTTCATTAGTTTCCAGCAGCAATAGTCTCTTGTTTCCAGTGTAGCAGTCTTACATGTTAACAGTCCTAAGTATTTAATATCATTTATTGCTATTACACATGAGATTATCTATTTAACTTCATTTTGCAACTGTTTTTCCTGAGGATACAGACATACATGCAACTGATTTCAAGTTCTGATCTTACATCCTGTGATCTAGATGTTTCACTGCTAATAGTTCTTTTGCAGATTTCTTAGGAAGTCCTTCATATACAATCATATCATCTTGAATAAAGACAGGTATATTTTTCCCTCTAATCTACATGCCCTTTTTTTTCTTTTTCTTATCTAAGTGCACCAGCTAGCACTCCCAACATAATGCTAAATAGAAGTGGGGAACACGGTATTTATCTTGTTCTCAACCTGTGGGGAAACCGGCTTAATGTTTTTCCATTATATTAACTGTAGGTGTTTCACAGATGTCCTCTATCAGATAGAGAGAGTTTCCTTTTATTTCTAGTTACTGAGAATTTTTTTTATCATCAGGAAGTGCTGAATTTTATCAACTGAGATAACTGAATTTCTGCTCCTAGTGAGATGATCGTATGTTCTTTACTATGCGTTTGGTTAACATGGTGAATTATCACAAAATTAAATTGTTCGTATGTGAAACCTAAGTTGCATATTTCCAGGCTAAACCAAAATTGGACAGGCTACATTACCAATATGATATGTCATCTCTTGCTGTGTATGATCGGTTCATATTTGTTAAGAGTTCTTTTATCCATGATCATGACAGAGTATCTTAGTCATCCTCTCATGACTGAGACAAAACACCCAACACCCACAACTTACAGGAGGTGGGGTTTATTCTGGCTCGTGCTCTCAGTCCACAGACCCCTGGCTCCTCGGCAGGACAGCGCGGCAGAGGGGCACAGTGGAGGGAAAGCTGCTTGCATCACGGCAACCAGGAAGCAGAGCAAACCGGGAGCAATTGGGAGGGTGAGACACCCTCTGGGGCGTCTGTCCAGTGAACAGTCTCTTCTCCCAGACCCAGCCTCCCAAGATCAAGTCAGCAATATAGCCCTCGTGATTCAATCACCTTTCAAAATCCCTGTCTATCAGCCCGTGAGGCCTTCAGAGGGGACACCCAGAAATAACCAGGAATGATATATATTTAATCCCTGATACTGATCATTTGTATTTTCTCTCCTGTTTTATCAGTCTTAGCAGGGATTTATCAATTTTATTAATCTAGCCTATTAATATATGAAGCGAATGTTAAACATGTATAAACACACCTAAGAAGAAGCTGGCTGCACAGGCTGAGCTGCAGTGCAACCCAAGGGACTTGCAAAGTCTTCTTGCAGGCAGCCACCAGACAGATTAAAACTAACATACTGCTAGAAAAGGGGCTCCTCTGAGCTCCAGCTCTGTTCTGGCCCACCTAGTAGCTTCCAGGTTGCCAATTTTTCACAGTGACTGCAGGGTGCTCCTGTCCAAGGACACTACGTTCTGAGGAGGAGGAATGTGAAAAAGTCATGTTAGACTTTCATGAAGCCTACCGTTCTTACCAAGAGTCAGCACTTTTTCTTGAAAAAATCCTTGATTGCTGAAAACTTTGGGTTAATTTTCAGAGTTATGAGTAAGTTAATTCTGTTTTCAGTTTTTAAATTTTTGCCAGTGTTCTGATTGCTTTTATAGAGAAAATAATTTTCAGAGGCCACCACTTCACCATGTTTTCTGATGTCCCATCTTGACTTTTAAAATTCTGCTGTTTAGATAGAATAATTTCTGGCATTCTGTCTTCAAGTTCAGCTTCTCCCATTAGCTCTTTGAATGAACTTCTCATTTCCGATATAATACCTTTCAGTTTTCAAATGTCATTTAGTTCTCCTTTATGGTTTCTATTTCTCTGCAAAGCTCCCTCTAGCTATTTACTTGCTATGACATTATTTTCCTTTACGTCCTTGGAGATTGTTACAATAGCTATTTTAAAGTGTTTTTCTATAAATTCCTACGTGTGGTCATTTTAGGGCATTTTATTAACCTACCTTTATAGTTCAGTTAGGTCTATTTTTCTCTTGACCATGGGTCGTTTTCTTCTTTCTTTGAATTTCTAGTATTGTTTCTATCCTGGTTATTTTGAATTATACATTGCAGATATTTGGATTCTGTTATCTTCCTCTGAAGGTTGTTCATCCTTCTCTTAGCAGCTATGTAAAATATTGGCTGATTATCCACTTTGTAGAGGCTGATTTTGCAATTTGCTAGGGAAATTTTTGGAACTGCCTCTAGTCTTGGACCATAACTTTTCTCCTAAGATATTTTTGTGAGGTTTTAATACACAGCCTGATATATCTACCAAGAACTTCTTATTTGGTGGAATCCTTATTGTGCCTTCCCCACGGTAGCCATCAGTTGAAATGTCTACTCAGCCTCTTCATCCTTTCTGTGCTTGCATTACTCCAGGATCCTTCAAGGTCTTGTTATGGCTTCTACCTAGATGCCCCCAAAGTCTCACGCACTCATAGGTGGGGCTTTTTGGAGATGGCTAATACCAACCTTTCTCCCTTAATTTTTGTGTGTTGGGTATTTTGTCTCAGCAGTGAAAAAGTGACTAAGACAACTCCTTTGCAAATACGTAATTCAGGGATCAGCCACAGATTTGAGAAGAATTTATATGTCAATTTGGGGGCCCTCTTTAGCTTCCTACTTTCTAGAACTTTCTCCTTCAAATTCCATCCACTCCGATTGCCCTAAACCTTGTCCTCTGACACAGCAGACCAATAACACTGAGCCTTTCTAGCAATCCCTACCCATGGTAAGGTGAGGGAACTCACAGGGAAAAAACTAAGATGGAATTTCCCATAGTATGGCACTATTCTTTCAAGAAACAAATCTCCTCAAGTTTTTCCTTTTGTTCTTTCTCCAGATTATCTCCACATGTGTCCATATACTTAATCAGGGTTTATAATTATTATATATGGAAGGTTTGCCTGATTTACACTACTCCATTCTTCTGGGGACCAAAACTAGCCTTGCTGAATTATTCTTCACTGGAAACCTGACATAAATACAGTACAACTTTGCGATAACTCTATTTCTTATCAAATAAAATATATATAAGGTAAAACATACAGGGATTCCAGAACCATTACATAAATGAGATTTTGGATCCAGAAGATTTTTCTTGAGGCTCCATATACATGATAAATACACTATTTCCTTGGGGGGTGGATGTTGTGATGGAGACTTAAGGAACTGCATTATGGACAAGATGAGATGACTAAAGTTCCCAAGTCGCTGGCTGATCACTGGCTGAGATGCTATTTCAAAAGCTCTGATTTCTAGCAAAATCAAGAAATAATCTTGACTGCCTGAAAGAACCATAGCACAGACACTAAAGAAAGATCTGGAATGTAGTTCAAGTACATTCACACACTCATATCCACACTGGACAATCAATATAGATTTTAATTAGACAAACTGTCAAACATTGGCTTTTTTCCTGTGCCCACTACAAAGTTTGCAACAAAGAATAGTACCTAGCAGTAAACCAATACTGAGAGAGCTCTTTGACAACTGATCTTAATTCCATTTGCAATATGTCATCTCTATAGAGAAGCCTTCTCTCAGGGTTATTTTCTGGTTTTCCTTTATAGCACTTACTAAAACGTGCAATCACATAGTTTTTAATGAATTAATTTGATTAAATTTAATTTTGAATGATGGTCAATATACTTAGAAATACTTCAGAAACTTCAAGACACAACAGGAACATCTATGCATTTAAAAAACAGGACGATTGACTTTTTAAACTTCTAGTTGCCTTACAAAGAGGTATTGCTACACCCCTATCTTCCTCTTCCTGTGTCAACCCCTACATCAACCAGACACTCTATCTGCATTACTGAAGCCACCACCCCACAGCTATCTAGCTCAGCTCCACACTTAACCTGCCCTCACCACATGGGAAGGCAGTCTTAATGCTGTGTGCAGAGAATGAAAAAACTGTAGTACTTCAATCCGAAATAACAACATCTGTGAGATGGACAGGGAAAAAGTCAAAACATTTTTTCCCCTTTCCCTACAAACCACACAGGACAAATGCAATTTGCCTACTCTCTTTCCTCTCAGTGACTAATTTCATCAAAGAGGAAGTCTAAAGCGTGTAACCGCTGATGGCAAAAGCAACCCTTTACAAGACAAAGGAAAGGAAAGGAAAAGAAACTTCCTTCCATGTGAAAAGCTATTTTGGACAGTGGGAGACAGGCTACCCTAACTCTCACCCTTAAATCTACGCAGAAGAGTATTGGGGTGAAGACTGATTCAAGATCACAAAAACACTTGAACACCTTAAACTCACTCACAGTCATCTCTTTTTTGTGTGTCTAATTTCCTAGCTTGGATGTCCCTTCTCAACTAAATCATTCCAGTCATACCTGTTATTCTAATTCCAGGCTTGGGATCTCTTCCTTCTCCCTCACTCTACTCATCCCAGACTGACTCCTCTCCTTCCCTAGGGCGAGAAGAGGCTCCTCCAAACCCACCTTACCCTGGCACTTCCGCCCCACCACACTGCCAAAGTCAAGTCCAAGAACCTGTCCGGTGCATCCTCCCTGCTCGGTAAAAGCAAGTCTCCACCCCGGTCAGCTCAGCCTCCTCCTTAGGGTCCCCCGGGCCGCCTTCTCCGCATCCTCACTTGCGAGCCGGCCCCTCCAGGGCTCCTCAGTTCTCAGACCCGGAGCTCCGCCGGGAGCCCCGGCGGGTCCCTCACCTGCACGCGCTTCGCTGCGCTGATCCGCGTCTGCTGTACGAAGGGGTTGGGCACGGGCGGCGGGAAGAAGGACGCCTGGCGGGGCACCATGGGCGGCCGCAGCCCCGCTTCCCCGACACCCGCGCCAGGCACTGTGGCCGCCACCGCCGCCGCCTCGGCGCACCGGTTCATGACGGGGCCGGGAGTGGGACCCCAGCGGAGCGAAGGACTTGGGAAAGAGCAGCAGCCGCGCGGAATCCAACCCTGCCGGAGTTCCACCAGGCGCCTCTGCGCAGGCGCCAGTTACCTAGCGACCGCCCCGCCCCTCAGCTCTGGACACGCCCCCCTAGGTACCGGTGCCTCCCCTTTAGAAAAGTAGCTTTGTCCGGAAGAGGTGAGTGATTCCCTCAGCAATGACTCTAAAGCGTACCCCGGTGTAACTATCAGGTGAAAAGCACTTTAGGCAAAGTTCACTGCTTAAGGTCAAGAAAACTTGGATTTTCAGCTTTAGTGATGTCTGCCAAATCACTTAGCTCCACAAACCTCCATTACCTTTATGAAAAGGGGGACCAACAGAAATCCATAGAACCTGGATTCTGCAATGCCGGTTCCCTGGGTCTATTCCTTTAGAAGTGAACGAATGTATCCAAAGTGAGTGCTGCTATCCTTGCTTGATGCTAACGTGTGTTTTATTTGTATGTAAACCAACTTGAGCTGGGTGTTTGTCTGCCACAGCGAAAAGAGAGCTAATATAAAAATTGACCCTAGGAATAAAATCTGTTCCACTGAAGACACATATGCTGACAGCAAGGAGATAGTTCTCCAGAGAACTGAGCTACTACTACAAGTCAAAGACCACAGTTGGCTTCACAGCAGATAAGGAATCTGACCCTAAAGGGAAATGATTCTGTTGGTGGCTCCATTTCACCCATACACCCTATATGTGGGTGCAGAGGTAGGGGGAGGGGTTGTCCTGAGACCTGAGACCACCCTGAGTGAGAACGAAAGAACAGAGGTGGTACATCATTCATTCCTTCCATCAGATTGGCCAGAATGGAGCTCCACCCCGGCTAGGAGATAGCTGTTTCTCCAAACCCACTGAGTACAGGATCTCAGGTTTTTCCAAGCCTACCAGATAGACATGTAGACTTGAGTTAATCCTCCACTTCTGTGAGCTTCTTTTCCTCATTTAGGAGTGGAAAATTAATTCCTACTCCATAGGATGGTAGTAAGGATTAAATAAAGTAACACATGTGTCGTGTTCACAGAAAAGCATTCAAGAAACGGTATGTTGGGGTGCAGCTGAATTTTCTCAGTGTAGCAGAGAACCTGAATTACCATGATATAAGCTGCCCAGCCTACAGGATCCTCAAGGGCTGCAGAATACCTTCAAGAGCTGATTACACTGTGGCTCTTTGGCTGGATATCAGCAAGAAGGCTGGCTATCTAGTGCCTTCAAAACCCAAACCAGTGGACACACCATGGTAAAAAGATAACCTTATGTCCCCTGAGGTCACCTCCAGGGAATACTGTCCACTTCTCCTCCTGTCCTTTCCCCACCAGTCCTGACGCAGTAGATCATCAGACTACCTTAGCTGGCAGGGTCTTCTGAAAAACCCTAGGCTTCGAAGCTCGATGACCCATATCTGTAGTCCTAACACTCCAGGAGGCTGAGGCTGAAGGATCACAGGTTAAAGTCCAGCCTGTGAAAATTAGCAAAGCTCTGTCTTTAAATAAAAAAACAAAAAACAAAATATAAAAACAAAAACACCTCAGGCCATAAATTTGGCAAATTTCTATACAGGAGGAGAGTAGTTGTGAGTTGTCTGGCTGGAAGGAGGAGTGGGGTCACTAGCTGAAAGTACCTATGCTTAGAAGGCATACACATTATTCTCCCCCAGCTGTGTCCACTTGAGGAGGTTTGGATGGTGGTAGAGAGTCGGGCTGATGAGTGGCATTCTAGGCCAAGAGCTAGAGTTCTTCCTCTGGGTCATCCTTTGGTTGTGACTCAATTCTGTTGATTAGCTACAGGACCCTGGGAAAACCACTTTTCTCTAGGCCTGGCCTGCTCATCAATAAGATTTGGTTGGTTAACACCTTCTCCTTTAGGTGGTTGTAAAGGTTAAAATAATTGGTGCCTGTAAAGTGTCTGGCACATTGTAAACCCTCCATTAATCATGGGGAGAGCACTGCTGTTGTAGGTTATTAGTAGTAGCCTTAGAATTGGTGTAGTTGTTAATGAAAAACCTGAGACTGAGAGAATGCAAACCTTGAACATACCCGCTAAGTAAAATGAAGAACTGCTGCTCTGTTCGGGCTCTTTGCTCAGTCGGACTGGAAGGACAGGAGCTCACCCACCCTGAGGCTCTCTGGTTTATTTTGGCAGCTCTGACCTTCCTGGCAAACATCATCAGTTCCCTGCAGGGAGCAGAGATTTGCTCTTTTTTAAGTTTCTTCTAAATGCAGCTGTAGCCTACTCTGGACTCTGCTAAAACAGATGGCAAAGACTGCCACTCAACTGGAGTCTTTATTTATACTCGTTGCCATTTCCCATGGGGAACGGTTGAAGGGGGAGGCAGAAAAGGCTGAGCTGGAAGCCATGGCTTGGGGTCCTCCAACCAGTGGAGGCTGAGACTGGGTAGGGATCCTAAATAGAGGGGATGCGGGAACCACCGCCATGTGGGTGGAAATGCATCGTGGTGACTTTAGACAATCCGAGTCCTTCTATCAGGAAATGTGATGAAGTAGGAAAATCAAAGGATCAAAAGAAAAGAACAAAGTGCACACACAGCAAACTGCTAGCACACGGAAAGCTCTAAAGCAGCCAGCAGTGAGAAGCCCGGTGTTTAAGGTGGCCACTGTCTGTTCTCCTATCCCTCTGCTCCACGCCAGGCTGCTGGGCCACCAATGCCCTCTTGAGATAGTCTCTGTTGGCTCTGAGGCTGCTGTGAGCCACAGGTTGTGGAGGAAGACAATCCTGAAGTGGGTGGCAGCACCAGGGCAGCCCAGAGCAGGGCCGCATTGGGAAAATCAAAGCATCTCTTCAGGGGTGGCTCCAAGGGGTGGTGAGATTGCAGGGGAAAGGGGCACCTGGGAGGGGTACAACAGCACCTTTCTTTGGGCACAGGGTGGAGCCACTCTCTGGAATCTTAAATTACCAGGCGAGGGTTGAGAGTGCTGCTTAACTACACAGCTGAGGGCAGGGCTGCCAGGCCCCTCCAGGTCCTTCCCGGTGCTCAGAGCCCAGTGTGGGAAGGGATGGCAAGGAAGGGCGAGTGGGAGCCAGGCCAGCTCAGCAACCCAGCCAGTCCGATTTGATGCTTCCAAACTTCACACTCTTCAGACTTTGGTTCTCCAGCTTCAGGTAATAAGCACCCTTGAAGAAGTAGCTGTGACCTGGGACAGGGAAGGAAAAGAGGCTGTGACCAGCCCGGCCTGATATTCTGGTATGCAGCCAGAAGGCTCCCGGGAGCTGGGCTGTCAGTGACACAAGGGGAAAGCTTTTAACCAGAGAAGTAAGGACTCTTAATCCCTGACTGCTCACCTCTAAGATGAGGATAAAGATATCAACCTCTTGGGGCTTGCAGTGCAATTAAAGTAGATGATACATGCCAGCAAGTAATAATAATAACAGTACCCTCTTCAACAGCAGCACCGAGCCAAGCACTTTCCGTGACCAGAGGTGGGAAACCGGGAGCCTTTCAACCCTGTCCATAGGTGCTTCTTATTTGGCTCACACAAGTTGTTTTGTTTTTAAAATTTTGGTTCTGTCTTTAATTATGAATAAGGTATCAACCTAGAAACACCTAGAAATGTCCCATGAATGTCAGAATGTACGCCTTCTTTTTAAAACAACTGGAAAATACATGAATGTTAGGCCTCAATTTTTGCAGACCACCATCATAAGAAGCTGAGAAGCAACTGCCCCCTGTAAATAAGCCAGGGGTCTCTGATTTACCCTAGACCATCTAGTCCCTGCTGTCTGGTCCCTGTGTGGTCCCTGGAGGTTTTGGCATCTGTAATTCCTCCTAATATATACAATCCTATTCACTTCACTTAAAATCCTGGCACATAGTAGGTGCTCAATAGATGTCTGGTTGTTTGGTTGAAGATAATCCTTAAGCCAGGACCTGATCAGAACACTGCATTTTCTTATACCTGTAAGATCTTTAGCCCCTGGAGTTTAGACCTGTGTGCCTAGCGTATGGTAGGCACTCAAGAAAATCTTTGTGGAATTGAACTAAAATCTCTAAAAAAAAAAAAATGAACTGAACACATATCTGGGGCCCCAGAGAGCTCCCAGAAGCCTGGCCAGGAATTCAGTTTTCAAACTCTAAATTCTATCCCTTGCTGATACTGGCTGTGTTTCATTCAGCAAAGGAGCAAACAGAGCTGAGAGCAGGATCTTCGCCGCATGAGCGACAGAGCATGACAAAGTTTGCCTTGTCTCAAATGGAGCCGTCCTCTGCTAACAGGAGGCAGTCACAAGGCCTCCTTCAAAACCCAAAGGGGCCTGAATCAAACCCCGGAATAAATCCAGGGCACCAGGCCATGTTCCTCACTCCCTGCAGGCCCCTTTCCCTCCTCTGCTTTGGCTTCAGGCTCTGCAGCTGTGAGGGGCCTTTCTAGGTCTTACTGCCCCAGAGCCGGCTGAGGGAGTAGGGGTCAGGGGTCTGGATGCCTTCCCAGCCCTGGGTTGAAGGGGCTGGTTTGTTTTCCCAGGGTGCAGCAAGCTTGCCCTGCACAATGAGGAAGTGTGTGCTGGGGAGGAACCGGCCTTGGCTGGGGGGCAGGGAGTCCTAGAAAGCGGATGGAAGCCTGGGTAGCTCACCACTGCCCTGCAGGTCCACAACGGCATCCAGGTTATCAGGGATCGCATTCCAGGCATCTGCAATGAGTTTAGGGAAGCCAGGATCCATTTTCTTCTTCACCTCATTGTATCTGTAAGACAAGAAATGTGGTGAACCAGATGGGCCTCTCTGAAGGCCACCTCCCCGTCAGATGGCTCCTGGGTAGGACTGAAAACCACAGCCCAGCCCTCAGAGAGGCAGCCGGCAGTCACGGGAGGGTGTGGAATCAGACTTGGATCTCAAATTGAACTCCACCACTTACTAATTACATAACTTTGGACAATCCAGTAAAAACCATGTTGCAATTAGTGCCAACACACAGACACAAAATGTCTATCTCCTTGTCTGGCACTGTGTACGTCTGTAGAAATGTTAATTCCCTTACAAATGTTGATCCCTGCTGTAGTCTGAGGAAACACTGGGCCCAGTGCCCAAGGGTGGGGATCTGTCCCATCATTCTTTCATTCCATTGTTTGAACAAATTGCTGCTTCTTCATCTGTGAAGTGGAGGTAACAAACCACATCTTGAGAGATGCTGAAGGCCAAGGGGAATAAGGTTACAATGCGAAGTGATTTGTGTGTGCCAAAGGCTGGATAGTCACAAGGCAGGTAGACTGCCTGTCACCCTCGTCCCTGCTGCAGGTGGCAGAGTGCATAGTTGCCCTGCCTTTAATTCAGGCAAATGTCTTAGGCCTTCATTGGAAGATTCTTCTCCCTAGCTAGCAGTACCTCTGTCTTTTAAACATTATTGGAGAACATTTTAGGTGCTGCTGTTTTTATTCCTTTGCTTCCCCACTTACATACAGTTTATCTGTGACACTGTGAGCATCCAGTGAGCTCCTGCTCTGAGCCAGTAGGTATCTCCACAAACAGGATCGGGTCTTGGGCTTGTGAAGCGAGTTTTCTAGATAGATCTATATTTGAATTGCACCCTGGTGACAGTCAAGCTTTTCTTCATAGTGTCCCTCTAAGCTGGCTGTCTTCTGCCCCATGTGCAGCCCTGCCGCCTCCACCAAGATTTCAACAGCTTCCGCTACAGGTATCTCATACAGTGATCTTCCTCCCGTCACTCCAAGAATTGCCAGAAAAGCCTTCATAACCCCCCACTGTACCAGAAGATTACTTTTGCAAATCTGCTTCCTCATGCTGGGGGTCACCAAAACAAAGCACAAAGCTTGAATTCCCAGCACCACCTCACCTCCACTGAGCCCTCTGCCAACATCCCCAGGGTCTCGAAGGCTCTGATGAGTGCCCCACACTTGACCTTCCTCTCGTCTCTTCTGCATTCTCTCTCCACCAGACAGGGAAGGCCAAAATCAACCTTACTGTGTAGATAGGGAACCGAGGCTCACAGACCTGAGCCAATCTGGTTCCAGGTTCTTTTCATCTGGGAGGAGCACGGCCCATGTCTCTTCCCTTTCCCTCAATGCCCACCACCTTGCACAGGGTCATCCACATGCTGGGACACTGTTGGGAAGATTTCACAGAAGTTTCTCCTCTGCACTGTGAAGCAGATATAAGAATGTGGATATTTGTGTCCCAGATTTTTCATGCCTATGTCCCTGAACTATTTCAGCCTCAGTGTCTGGGATCTGTAAAATGGGGCTGATAATGGAGTCTATCTTAAATGAGAAATCCAGGTGACATTTGCAGCCCCCAGTCAGGGCTGGGCACAGGCCTGTTAGCAGAGCCACTGCCAGTTGATTCAAATGTGTTTGAGTCACTTTTTCTCACTACTGTAAGCTCCACAAGGGTGGGGAGTAATTACCTCTCAAGCAGTGTCTCACCAGCAGAAGAGATGCTCAAGATATATTTGTGGGCTCAGTGTAAGCTCCCAGAGGCAGGCACTGAGCACTTCCTGGCATGCTGGAGGAAGATGCCCATCCCTCATCACTCAGTACTCACTCTCCTTCTGCAGCAAAAATCCCTCCAGGAATCCTCTACAGCAATCTTCCTCTGTTAGACCCCACCCCAGGACAGTGCCACAAGCTCATCCACCACTTCTTCTTCAAGCAAGAGCTGTCTCTTTTGGAAGCCCAGCTCAAAGCCTCTGAGCAGCCCTTCAGTTCCATCCTTGGTTTTGAGAGACAAGAAACTTCCTCTGCAGAGCACATTGTCCTTCCTGGGCCCTGGCGCCAGGAGGTAGGCTTGATGTGAAATGGACCAGGAGATAGGCAGCTCTGCCTAGAAGCCTGGCAAGGCACTGCACAGCGTAAGTCAGGGTGTGTCCCCAGGCATTCGTGCTCTCCCATGGACACGTCTGTTCTTGTCTGTGTACACGCATGGTATGTGTGGCAAGGTGAACATACAAGTCCTTCAACACTGTGCTACAAAGATGCCAGCGTTTTGTGATTCTTAGATGCGCATTTCAATCATTGCGCATGTCTCACTGTCCACCATTCTCAGATGTGGAGGCTCCGAGTGCCTAGGAGGCTCAGACGCCACGTGAGGGGGGCGAGCACGCAGGGAGCATGCTGGGGCTGCGGGCGGAAGGCCGCGCAGTGGTTTCCTGGCTGGCTGTTTACCTTCTTGAGGCTCGAGATAGCAATCAGCTTAGGTTGCTAAGTGTCTTAGCAGTGTGTCTAGAATTCCACCCTGTCATGGGCCCAGGACATAAGCAGCTTTTAAATCAGGGCAGCTGGAGGCAGGGCAGAGGGATGAGAAAACGGGGAGCTGACGGAAGCCTCAGGAGGAGGTAGAGTTGTTCCCAGAATGGCTGACGAAGCCTCAGGGGGTGGCTCCCAAGTAGCTCTGGGCAGGGCTTGGATGCGGTGGCAGACATGGGAATTCTGGAACACTAGAAGGGGGAGATGGAAAACACCCCACAATCCTCCCTTTTCCACTGACCAAGTGGCCCAGAGGGTGTCCTGGAGGGCCATTGGGTGAGGAAACGGGAGAAGCAGCCACAGTGCCAGCTCTGTGCTATCACTTTTTCAAGTTCTGAGGACTGAACCCAGAAACCTTCTCATTGAGCTGTATCCCTAACCCATTCTCTTTCTTTTTTTTTTTTTTTAATTTTGAGATAGGGTCTTACTAAGTTTCTAAGTTGCTCAGGCTGGGCTTGACCTTGTGCTCCTCCCGCCTTAGCCTCCCAGAGTGCTGAGATTACAGGCATGTACCCCTCCCCTGGGGTCCAGTAAACTTATATACAAACAACTTGGACAGGTTATTTAATTTCTTTAGATCTCAGTTCCCTCATTGGAACGTGTGCAGAATTAGCATCAAGCTCCAGAGTTCCGAGCTCGTTCTCACAGCCTGTTCCTGGATATCAAGCTCCCTGGCTCTTCAGCCTCAGAACTGGATGCTTCTTTCCAGATGACCCATAACAGAGAGCCATTTGCTTCTGAATTCCTCCCCTGCCAGTCTGTGCTCACTGCCAGCGGACCTGTTACAGACCTGCCAGAGGGTGCTGCTGTTTCTGGGGGCCTGGTTTGGGGGTTGGCTCTCGGGGGTGGCTGCTGCACAGATTTCTCAGTCTTCCTCTCTGCATGTCTCTCTCTACTTTCTGTCTCTACCACTCCCGTTCCCTGGGGCTCCTCTGCCTCAAACACAGGTACTGTGGCGGACACTACCGTGTCCCGGGAGCCAGAATGCCAGATTCCCAAGCCCAACCCCCACTACTTGGTTGTGTGACTTTCAGGTAGTTATTTAACCTTTCTGAACCCAAGCTTTCTCACCTGGAAAACGGAGATAAAAATCCTAATAGACACCACGCAGGGCCCTTGGAATCACGTCTGGCCTACCGTGCCAACAGTAGCACTGTTATCTTTGTTTTTAGTACCACCCACTTTCAGCAGTGACTCACTTTAAAGTATGAAGCTCCAGACTGGACATCCACAGGCCCAATCAGAAAACACAGAAGAAGGGAAAAGAGATCTTGAGCAGAACTACACCATCAGTGTGCACAAGATTGGTTCATCCTTTGGGGACTTCTCAGAGGGGCTTCAGCTCGGTAGCTTAAAGACCAGAAAGAGGACATCCACGAACCACCAACTTTTAAACTGGACTTGAGGCATCTGGCCACAGCCAGCTATGCTGCTGTCCTGCCCACAGCCCTCCCTTACCTCCAGAATTTGTCTCCTGCAAAGATGTAGGTCTTTTTGTTCTTGCTCCAGTTGAAGGCAGCGTCCACTCGCTGGACATCAGGGGGCAATCCCAGGCTGGTCAGTGGCTTGGGGTACCCTCTTTCCAGGGTGCTCGCAGAATAGACCCAGTACTCATTCCCTGAGGGAAAGAGCAGAGGTATCAGTGACTGTGCTGAAGTCCCCCAAGCCAGCCTGTCCCATCCTCTGTCTGGAGGACCACTGCAATCATTGTCAATAGGACACAGGGTACACGGTATACTGTTAATAGGGTACAGGGTGCTCCCCACTTCTGGGTTCAGTGCCAGCATCAGGCCTCACACACAAGGTTCTGTAAGTTGATGAGAGAAGGCACCATGCCAAAGAGGTGACTTAGGCTGGGGTGTGAGATCAGAACATATGAATGTCTTGCCGCCCGCACAGAGGTACCTCTTCTTACTTTGTACAACATCGCCCTGAGAACCAACAGCTACCCTGACCAGGAGGCATGGTCACCACTGGATAGAGATAGGAACCAGCTTGTAGGACAGGCAGGGATCCTCTTGATCCCCCTATCACGTACCAAACTGAACTTCCTCACAGCAGGCTGACTGCCTGTCTCCCTGAGTCATCTGTGAGCAAAGGAGGAAAGGGCTTCATCTACAGAATGCAGCAAAGAACAGCACAGAGCAGGTACACAAGTAAATGTGGAAGGAGTAAAGCTCCCAACCTGTAGCCACTTACACCCTAGCCAGTTCTGGGCCCCTTCCACTGTTATTCACTCTATAGTTTTGCTTTTAGTGAATTCACTTTAAAATCTTCGAAACCAGATTTTGTTAATAACTGTTTTTTGGTTATCTAAATGTTATCTATGGAATGATGCATTTCTGTCCTGATTTGAATGCCACTTTAGCATAACTGACCATCTGTATTAACATAACTTTATGTCAAAAATTAAAAAGTGAAAACTAGTCATTTTGTGAATTCTAAGTAAATTGATGGCCTGCAAAGATTTTAGCACTAGAAAGATGTCAGAGACATACAAGCACTAAATTGGAATTGCTCTTCTTTGGCAGAGAAATCATTGGAAAGATCAAAAAGATTAAAAAAAAAAAAAGAAATATTCCCTCTGTGGGTTAAGCTATGTGATGCTGGCTGTCTAGACCGGTCTCCCAGATACACCCAGACTTTTGAAAATGATGCTGAAGGAATGGATGCATGAAGGAGAGGAGCACTCACGGGTGCCTGGGGACTGTGGACTGGTGGGGAGGACTGGGCCAGATCACATAAGAGTCCTGGGATAGCGCCCCTGGACCAAGGGCAGGCAAGACCCTTCCACACACCTGAAAAGAAGACAGCTTTCTCCTCCTGTGGGGCCTCGTACACGGCATCAATCTTTTCTGGGAGCTCAGGCCAGAACGTGGCCACCAGCAGGGGCCCCGTGGGCTTGTCCCGTGGTGTCACTGTCCTCCAAATGAACCTGCGCATAGGAAGAGGACACAGTGACTCCGCAGCTCTAACCACGTGTGTCTCCCAAACCACACCCAGAAACAACTCTGCGATGATTCTCTGATGGGAGAGAGAGTCAAGTTCAAAAGAAGCTTGGAGAAGGGCTGCAGAATGCAGAATGGGCAGGTTTCTCCCCTGCAAGATTCTGGGGCTGAAAAGCAACACCCTTTCTCCCCACCCTCACCTTTCTGGTTATTTCTGTCTATACTGTTTTCTCCTAGCCGTAGGCTTCTCAAAAACAGCACCGAGTGCCTAGAACAGTAGTTGTTTATCATATCAGTCCCATTTTCACTGGAAGCCCGCTGAGACAGGGACTGATGACACCCTAAAGCATTTTCTGAGTTGAAATGGAATGACAAAGCTGTACTTTGGCAAGGGTAAGGGCTATTCTTGATGGAAGGCCTACTATACACACTTTATGTGCCTCATAAAATTTAATCCCATAGCCATGTGATTCGCAATCTTGGTGGTCTACCCAGATTCTATTATTTATATGCCTATCACCCTTTCTCCTAGAAATCCAGTTATGATCCATCCTTCATGACCACCACTTCTGCCATCAGCCTCTACTGCCTGTGACCCATTCTCCATCCTAGAAGTAGATACTGATTAGTCTACCATTCTGGCTCTCAAGGTGTGGTCTCTGAAGCAGTAACAGCAGCATTCTGGGACTGCTTAGAAATGGAAATCATTAAGTCCCACCTGAGACCCATAGGGCGGACTCACTAGGCTTGAGGCCAGTGTTTTAAGAAGCTTGCCAGATGATTTTAATGTATGCTAAAGTTTGAGACTATTGGTCTAAGCCAATCAGTGCTTAATATTTTTCTGCACCTGTTATTGACTCAGCAGTTGCCATATGACATACACTGGTGTAACAATATTGAATATCAGATTAGCATCTCAAATGTAGGAGTGTGCGTGTGTGTGCACTTGTGTTTGCCTAACCCTCCTGCTGGAGATGGGAAATCCATAGCCCCGCTTGCACCAGGAGGGATTCCAGTATTGGGGTTCAGTCAGTACAAAGAATGGCAGTGGTCAAAGCATCAAGGCATTCCCCTTCTTCTGCACCTGGTATTTGTACAATGTCAGAGCACCTTCGCTCTACTGTCTAAGCTCGCTTCAGCTTGGAATTAGGAGGGAGAGGGTATCTCTGTCACATACAGCAAAGCATCCTATCACAGGAAGGGATCATGATCCCCATTTGGCAAATGAAGCCTGGAGAGGTTATTATTGAGATTCAAATCCAGATCTGACTCCAGAATCCAAATTTAGTATTTCTGCAGTACTGGCTTTGTTCTTACATGGCTGTGGGGCCTCAGGACTGTGGAGAGTCCATTTGAGCCCATGTGTAAAGCTGAATTCTTGGCTTGATGCTAGGAAGGTGTTGAAACCTTTAAGAAGTGGGGCACATTGGTAGATTAAGTCAGGGAAGGTGTGCCCTGGAAGGGGGCGAGGGACTCAGGTCTCCCTCTTCCTCTCTCTCTCACTTTCCTTCAGCGCTATGAAGTAAAGGCCCTCCACCATCACCACGCACACCCACCATGATGTACAGCCTCAGGCCAGCCAGCCATGGCCTGAAACCTCCAAAACGGTAAACCAAAAACTCATATGAAGTTGACTATCTCAGGTATTTTTTTATAGTAACAGAAAGATGACTAACACAAGTGCTTAGCATGAACTTCTGCACAGGCTCAGTGCTTAACTATTTATTGACTAATTCCATGAGTCCATTTCACATTCATCAAAGTCTTTTTGAAAGTATGATACGCTGAGTCAGAAATACCTCTGGCCTGCACCTGGGCTCTGAGCCCTCTCCTAGGTCTAGTCTTCTCACATCTGCACATGTAACCAGGGCTACCTTATGGGAAGTGCTCCAGCCTAAGGACATTGCCAGAGAATGGGCTTCCCACCTGCCTCTTACCCACCTTCACACATGGTTGTAGGGCAGCAAGTGATGTCTACTCTTACACATCTTGGTCTGGGCATTTGAGAGCTAATGGTACTTGACTTCTCTTTGCACTGTGAGTCTTATTACCCTCTTGCCTTCTCCCCATTGTCTGGCAGACACCACTGTGAGGTCACAGCACCTGCACTCCAGCACCTGCCACACCTGGGGCAGAGGAGGCCCTTCACAAGTGCATGGAATATCTTCTAGCTTCACCAGCCTTCCTGTTCTTCCAAGTATGAGCCAGGATCTTTTGCAATCCATGGTTTTGCTTTGCAGTTCCCACTGTCCAAATCTGTCTACCCACCACCATGCATCAAAAATTTACTTTCCCTTAAAGATTGTGTTCCAAGGCTGCCTCTGGTATGAAACTTTCCTTGAATGAGATGTTTCCCCAAAGGCATTTTGTTAATGCCTCTGCAATCACATTTCTTTCATTCTATCCTGCATGTGCTAAGCAGTGCCAGTTCTCTAGGCTTTGTTTCCCAAGCCACACTAGTGATGCATAGATTTTAACATGCATTGGAATCACTGGGGGAGTTGTCTACAATGCAGATGCTGAAATCTTGCCTCCAGAGATTCCAGCCAAAGGCAGCGGGTGAAACCCACACATGTAACACTCACATTTTAGGTAGTTCTTGGAGGGAGGGCCGTGCATTTCTCTTTGAGAACATTGATGTAGACATCAAGCAGAACATCTGTCCCCAGCACACTGTCTTCTCCCCTACCCCACACTAAAGTTTAGCAAGGAAATTGACTCAAAAGATGCCAAACAATTATATGTCAATAACAGCAGCTAACATGTTTAAATATACCTACTGTGTCAAGCACTGTTCTAAGAGCTGAGGTCATTTAATCCTTGTCAGTTTCCTATCAAGGAATACTAGCTATATTTTAGCAATGAAGACAGTGGGGCACTAAGAAGGTACTTAATTAACTTGTCTATGGTCATACAATCTGTACAGAGCAGGTCCAGTGTTCTAATGAGTCCATTCCTCAACTACTTTACCCTAGAATGAATGAATTGATAGATCATCAGTGGATGAGAAGATAATACTTCATGAAGAAGTGGATGGGTGAGTGGATGATGGTTGGATGTATGCATGGATGGCCCAATGGATGGGTAAATGGACAATGGATGGACCATCTAATGAGTCCCTAGGTGCTACTTGGCATTATTCATAGGACTAAGCAATTAGGGTGAGTCTCAGCCCCTCATCAAATCAGTGAAGATCTTCATCTATAGCAAGGATACTACCTCTCTCTATCCTGTGGTCACTTATCACCCACACTTTGAACAATTTGGCTGTTTAAGGTCAAGGGCATCTCAAGAAAAGGTCTATAGTAAACTGTATTATTGTTTCCAATTTTTTCCTCCATCCTATTTTAGAATCAGGCATACATGTGCCCTGCCATGTGACTTTGTTTTCTGTCCATTGGAACACCTGTCAGGCTTGGCCAAATGGTTTGCTTTAGTCAGTGGAATGTTTTCAGGTATGATGTGAGTGGAGGCTTTAAATGTGTTGGTGTGCTTTGATTTGCTTCTTGTGCCATATCATCTAGCACAAGTTATCAATAACACTAGGAAAATGAGTGACACGCAGAGTATAACTCACCCCCAACCTCAACCAGAAGTCTAGATACCTAGCAGGTCTGCAGAGCATGAGGGAGCAAAAGAGATGCCTGTGTGATAAGCCACTGAGATCTGCAGCTTGTGTGAGGCACAGCAAAAACTGCTGGCAGTAAGTTATTCTGTAAGTCCTGGGGGTCTTCGACAAGGGGTAGTGCCATAGGAATAATAGAGAAGGGAAGAAGAGGTCAGGAAGCAGGAAGGATAAGCAGCACACGCCTGCACTCACCGGTCCTTGAAGAAGAAGATCTCACCACGGATCTGAGAGATGCCATCAAACACAATGTCCTGTTTGCAGATCTCAGGAGTGACAGGTCCCAGTGTGGGCGTGGGGCCAGTTCCAGTATCAATGTCAGTGTCAGGAGAGGCCCCTGGGGGTGGGGAGGGACATCCAGCCTTAGATTCTGCCCAGGTCTACAGGTTCTCTGCACCAGGCTGGGCCCCCAGCATCAGGGGCAAAAGTCTTCTGGCCCTAGTGTGAGCCCAGGAAGAAAAGATGCTTGGACTGGGAGAGTAAGGAATAAAACCAAGGGGATGAATTCCCATTTCATAGGCAACAAAATCAAGGCCCAGGAAGGTTAAGTAACTTGGCAAGTCTCAAACCCAAAGACGAATATAAAAACCCTAATCCAAAGCCCAGTTTCTCAAGCCCACAAGAGTCGTGGTAGTCAGGGGCCACTCTTGTATAGTACCAGAGGTGGGTCATTGCCTACAGGGTCAATGTCTGTACTTCTCATGATAAAGAGGCATATTTGATGAAGCTGAGTCCAGAGGGATAAAGACTTGCTCCATCCCTAGCAGCTGGCCAGTGGCAAAGGCAGCACAGGAACCTGTGGTCCAAACCTCAGGTTCTTTCCTAAGTTCAGGGTCCCCAAGCTCCCTCACTCAAATACAACTTCCACTATTTTGGCCTGGTTCCAGTACCACCAGGACCATTAAGAATTTATTTTCTTTTTTAAGAAATGTACTGACTTTCTAAACTCTAGCCTCACTCTAAGCACACATAATAAACAACCATTGGCTTGAGGGATTAGTTGTGTTTCTATTACATAACAAAACAAAAACATATTTTGAGAACTAGAAACTTTTACTCCAGTAGTAGTAAGCTCATCCCCGAGGATGGCGAGGTCTGGCCTGCAGCCAGCTAACTCTCCTGGTGAAGGATGTGGATGATCAAACTCAAACCTCAGTTTATTTGCTTGGAAAATGAAGAGCCCTAGAAATGGGCAGCCAAGCATGGTGGAAATCACTGGCGTTACTTATAAAAGACAGGGCCACTCAAGGGTCCCGCTGGAGCACTGCTCTGACTCCCTTAAGACCAGGTCACCACTCCCACCTCCTGCCCTTGTCTCTGGCAGATGAAAGCTTGCTCGTTCCTACCCTTTGCACCTTCCTCCCAGGCTGCACACCCACCCACAGCACCCCAAAGGGAGGTTTACCGTAGAGCTCCTGAATGCCCTTGATGTCATCGTGGGAGAGGCGGAAGTGCTTGGTGAAGGTGTAAATGGGTGCCATCAGGGCCCCAGGGTCTTCTGAGTGCTCCAGCCCCATGGCGTGGCCAAACTCGTGGGCTGCCACAAGGAACAGGCTGTACCCTGAGAGCCACAGCAGGGAGAGGGGTGGAAGGACAAATGAGACTGAGCCAGGGACCCAGCAAGGGAGACATCAAGGACATCCCCATGGGGGCTGCAATCCCTGGGTGTGCTACAGAAGGACTTTTACTTGTCCTGAGCA
The DNA here is from genome assembly GCA_004027595.1 of Dinomys branickii. NCBI lineage: Eukaryota > Metazoa > Chordata > Mammalia > Rodentia > Dinomyidae > Dinomys > Dinomys branickii. The sequence continues at coordinate 62,395 of PVLD010004556.1, read as the reverse complement.
ATCTGGAATGAATGATCAGTGCCTACTCTTTCCAAGTGGGGTCAGCCAAAGTCCTCCTGCCTCTTCCCAGCTCAGGCGACATGTATGCTTAAAAGGAGGGGTGCGAGAAGCATCTGCAAATCTTTTGTGTTAAAGAGGATATTTTGCTGCAAAACAAAGGAGATTTTTGCCAAGACAAAAAAAAAATTGTTTTGTTCTGTATTTATTATAAATTGTGTTTCCTGGTCTTTCATATCTCTATAAAGACTAGAGGTCATTCCTGCTCCTCAAACCTCCCAAGAAGTAGGCAGGTGGGGAAAGACTGACCCCCCATGATCCCACCAGTCCTACCCGAAAGAAAGCAGTGGAAACCACGCTCCCTTGGGACATTTCCAGCCTTAGCCAGAGATAGCCAGCAATCGTACTCTGTACCCTGCTCTGGGTTGAATGATGTTCCACAAAAGATAGGTTTAAATCCAACCCAGGGTACCTATGAATGTGACTTATTTGGAAATAGGGTCTTTGCAGATGTAATTGAAATGATGTCACACTGGGTGCAGTGGGCCTTTAAGTTAATGTGGCTCACAGCTCTATAAGAGAGATTCAGAGTCAGGCACAGGTGGAGGCAAGAAAGCCATGTGATGGCAGGGGTGGGGAATGCAATCATGCAGCCTTCAGGGGAACGTGGCCTCACTGACACCTTGATTTTAGACTCTGAGCCTTCTTTATTATGAAAGAATCAGTTGATTTTGTTTTAAACCACCAGTTTATGGCACTTTGTCATAGCAGCCCAAGAAAAGTAATATTCACCAAGTGTGAGCCCCAAAACCATCTAGGCAGATGGAGATTCCCACTGGTGGACAGAAAACTGGTACAGAGGAAGCAAGAAGGAAAATTCAGGAAATGTCCCAGCCTAGCACTAGGCAGAAGATAAGAAAAACACCTTTGTTCAGTCTCTGGGATCTGCCAAGTTCCTCTCATTGTGAATAAAAAGTAAATAGAAGTAACATAGAGAGAGACTGACCTCACCGTGGCAGGCCCTGGACCAGCCCTCTCACCTTCTGCAGGTCATCAGGGGCTTTAGGTCCAGGTCCACAGGCCCTGCAGACTAGAGAGGGCATGGTACCCATGGGCTCACTCAACACACTGTCCCACAGTAGGGTCAGAGACAACCTCCTGGTCACTCTCCCACTACAGCCCAGTCCTGGGGAGCAGAGAGGTGTCCTGCCAGGCAGTGTCCTCAGCACAGATGAGGGACCATCACTCACACCTCGGCAAAGAGCAAAGCTAATGGGGCAGAGAGAGTCTAGAGCGTCTGCTCTCTGCCCCACTCCTTAAAGGCACCTCTGTGCTGGAGTAGGAATGTCTCTGAGGAGATTCAGCCCTCCAGAGCAGAGGAAGCCATGCCTGGAATGGTGGCAATGTCCCTGCTTGAAGGAGTAGTCAAGATGGAAGACAAGGCTGGAAACCGGGAGGGTTGGTTTCCACTGGGAAGCTGCTACTGGGTGCATGAGGTCCTATTTGGAGGTTGTAGCTCTGCCCTCTTGGGCAGGGCCTCAGCAGGAAATCTGTCTCCAGGAGGGCCAAACGGACTTTCTGCCCTGGGAGTGGGTCTGGGGGTCCTGTGACCCTATCAGTCGCTACTGCAGTAGGTGGGTATCTGGGGGTCAATGTCTGTGCTTGAGGTGAGGTCTCCATCCCTGGTGTAGGGACAAGGTGTCCAGTGTCTCTGCCCAAGTGCCCGGGCCTCCTACCTTGGTCTGGGCAGAAGCCCCACTTTCGGTCATCATCATAGTTGGCCGTGGTGGCACACCACAGCTTCCCATCACTGCGCCCGGCGCTGGTACAGCTCTCATGTTTGTTACCCAAGAAGGTGAAGGGGACGACACAGGGGGCACCTTCTGAGTTCCCACCGACAGTGGACATGGCTGGGGGTGAGAGACATGGGTCAGAGACAGCAAGGGCTCTGAAGCTCCCACCAGGAAACAATGGCATTATGCTGACGTTAACAAACCACATTTACAGAGTCCTCGCTCTGCCCTACATTTTAGGTCAAGAGCTCATGCCTACGTCTCATGTCATCCCCACCAAGCCTGCATTATGAGTACCATGGGCTACGCCCATAGAGAAACCATCGCTGCAGACCCTAAAGTTGGCAGAAATGAAGAAATTTGCCTGTATAGATATTTAGGGTTGGAGCTAAGGTTCTAACCCAGACAGCCAAGGTCCAAAGCTGTCATCAGCCTCACACCTATGGGGGCAGAGGGGCTAAAGGCCCAGGGGGCTGGGCAGGGCAAACAGTTCCAACACACACTCCTGTACAGTAACACCCACAAAGAGGTCCTAGGGAGCCCCAGCTCTGTGTGTGCCTCTTAAAGCATGCTTGGTGCAAGGGAGAAAGGTAGAAGGGAAGAGCAAGAGAAGGCAATCCTTAGTGAAAAACAGATAGGAGGAGATGCAGACCAGAAAAAGCAGGGTGAAGAGATAGCAAGGTCAGAGAGAGAGGCTGAGAAACAAGGGGTGCAGATCACTCGCAGAGGGTACTGAGCAGGTCTGACATTTAGGCTCAGCTGGCTGTTGGCACTTCACATTGGTCCTGATTTCTGTGCCCATGCTATACCAGCTGCCAAGGATTCTAGTGGGCACCCCTATCTGCAGGAAAAGAAGTTGGGGTGACCGGGTGGGTTTCTAACAGACAGCAGGGGGAGACACCCACCAGTCTCAGGGCAGAAGCCATATTTCTTGTCTCGGTCGTAGTCCTCAGTGGTGCCACACCAGCGGTAGCCATCCGTGCGGCCCTCGGTGGTGCAGCTGTTGTAGGAAGTGCCCTGGAAGCGGAACGGGAACTTGCAGGGCTGTCCATCGGCATTGCCACCCATGGTGAACAGGGCTAGGGGAGGGAGACGGGGGATGCCATTGAGAGAGAGATATCTGCTTGGGCACAGAGCTGGCAGGCTGCCCACCAGCCAGTTCACACCAGTGTAGTTGTGCTGTTAAAATATTAAAACCACCCTTACTTGTTGGCTCTGTGGGCTCCTGCAGAGAAGCCCTGCAGCCCTGTCCCCTCTGTTCCTTCCCCTGGGACCTCATGCATACCAACCATGAAATGGTCAACACTTGGTGCACAGCAGAGGCCTCTAAAATCCTGCCCCAACATCAAAGGCAACATCCTCTTTGCCTGGTCAGTGTCTACGTCATGAGAATTGCTAACTACATCACCTATGGGAGACACATCTGTAGGAATCTCTCCATTTGATGGGGAAACTGAGGCTGGGAGAAGGATAGAAGGAAGGTTCCAGAACAGGTCACAGTCACATCAATGAAGTGAAGGAAGCTGCAGCTGAAAACTGCAAAATTCACTCATCTCAAGCCCTGGAACACTCTCTGTCTCCACACATACATACGCATGTGTGCATGCAGGAAGCATCACCTCGCTTCCACCCCAGGGAACACTTCTGGATAGCCCTGCTGTGGTCCCTGCGGACAGAGTGGAGCAAAGGAGGAGGAGAAGACTGTGTCTCCATAACCCTTTTGGTACACACACCAGACCCCCACTCCCAGGACAAGAGCCATAACTGGAGAGTCGAGGGAGAGAGCATGACTCAGGATCTGGCCTATCTTTCCTGAGTTCTCTCCCTACTCTCCTGTCCTCTCATCCACCACCAAGCTACAAAATGGTGTGTCTCTACAATTGCCAACTAGCAAAACCACAAGTGCGTAACAAAGACCATCTGTGCACAGTGGCGCCAGAGGTGACCTCACCAGCTCTTGTTAACTCTGCCACGGCCAGTATGGAGCCCAGTCCCTGACCTCTTCCCTCAGGACTCAGGGCTCCTCTCCTCCCCTTTCACCTCCCCAGAACAAAAGTCCTTGTCCTGGGATGTAGAAGGACTGGGACCCACAGAAAATGCCAAACGGAGCCTGGAGCCCTTGGTGGTGTGGGAGTGGGGAAAGCATTAACTTCAGCTGAAGCCAGCTCCCCCACCCCACCTCTGGCCTCCCATCAGCTGAATCTGTACCACCCAGGAAGCCCCTGACTCCTCCTAGATCCATCCCCCAACTAGGAGGGCAAGAAGCAGACACTGATTCAGCAGTCAGGAGGGGCTGAGTAACAAGAACCACAAGACCCAAACATGTGCACGTTGTGCATACTTGCACCTGGCTGAAGCCCAAGTAGATGGCTAATGTCCAAGGCAGAGAAAAACCCTTCTGAACTTGTGAAATACTGTCTTTTCTCCTATCACGGCATTCTGTCTCCGTCAGAGGCACTGACCCATGGAAGGGTTAACGCCACCTGACTCCTTGATGGGAAATGCAGGGTGAAAACAATATTTTTATTTAAAAACTTCTGACATACTAAGTACTAATAGTAGATGGCTTAAATTCTTATGTAACACAAAGTTCAGCTTTGGTAATAAAAGTAAACAGGAAGACAAGTATCGAGCACTTTGCTTCTTTCTTTCTCTCCTTCTGTCACGAAGGTTGGTGCCCAGTGTTGGTTGCAGTGGGGTCACAGAGATTTCATGAACACATGTAATTATGCCCAAACGGATAGACAGTCTGTAGACTACAGACTGAAGAATTTTTACCAGATGGAAAAAAGGAAGTGTTTAGAAAAGAATTTTAGATTTTTCTCCCATTTTCCCCAACTTCCAGAGTTTTGATCTCTAGAATTATCAAATATGATGACTTGACTGGTATGAAATCTTACTCTTTTGTTAGGATTTGTGACTGTCAAGAATCTCTTGAGAAAAGACTGAGTGTAGATGTCATATGCTTATACATTTTAAATCTTTTCCTTTTAGATGGCTTCAAAACCTGAAAATACAGTTCCAAACACACACACACACACACACACACACACACACACACACACACTAGCTGAATTGGCAGTAGACCCAGTGGTGTATTAATGGCTGATGTGCCCAGGTAGAAGTCTCCAGCCAGATCAGGGGCCAGCTAGCTCTGATTCCTGCCTCCCTAGCCTACTGGCAGGCCTCCACCCATCCCCCAGCCACTACACATGCCCTTCAGCCCTCGGCTTTGGTTGGAGTATAGAAAGTGATCCTAGAATCACTGGACATTGTAATAGTTCCACATTCATTCTCATGTATGTTAAAAAAATAATCATCACAGCAAGCCTATGATTTCACATATATTATGGACAATGGTAAGACTTCTAAAAGTTGAGTTAATCAAAATATTAAGTAACCTAGGCCAATACATTTTGGTCAACAAAAGACCATATGACAGTGGTCCCATAAAATAGTGGGTCCATAACATTATATCACCTAGTGACAGAAAGAGGACCTTGATTTGTATAAGTCATTTTATGATGCTCACCCTTGCTTAACTACACATTTCTCAGAATGCATCCCCATCATTAAGCAGTGCGCAACTATCAGAGTACAGATGAGACAGATGCAGAGATGGCTCAAGCCAAGACGGTGAGGCATACATGGAGAGTTACGGAGAATGGTGGCCGACCAGCCTGTCAGGGGACCTCAAGAAGGGTGCAGGCTGGGAGGAGATGCTCACCTTCATGGGGGCAAAAGCCGTACTTGCCGTCCTTCTCGAAGTTGTAGGTGGTAGAGCACCACAGGAAGCCATCACTGCGGCCTGCATCTGTGCAGCTGGTGTACTCGCGGCCATTGAAGAGGAAGGGGAACTTGCAGTACTCCCCATCGGCATTTCCGTACTTCACACGGACCACTGAGGCAACATGGAGCATGGTTTGGCCCTGACAGCCTTCCTTCGGAGACCAGGATTCGGACTCCCCGAGGCGTGCTTTCCCTTCCCCGCCCACTGCCTTGTCCATCAGAGCAGATGGAAGGGTGCAAGGCCACCAGAGAAGCCATAGTCCTTGCTGCCAGATGACAAGGGGACATACAGAGGACTGTCTTACCTTGTCCTTCTCCCAGGGTCCACAGCTCATCATCATCGAAGTGAGAGTCTCCCCCAACCCCAGGGCCTGGAGCAAAGGCGTGAGCCAGGAGCCCGTCCTTCCCATCGAATGGGTACCCATCTCCATGCTCTGAAAAGACACACAAGGTATCAGCTTCCAACCACCTTACTGGACCGCAGACCCATCAACACCCACCGCACCCAACTTTTGTCCCCTTACCCAGTCCCACTGAGGTTATCCAGCACTGGAAATACAAGGATTCAGTAGACCATGGGGTGATCGCAATCAGATTTCCAACCTGACTGCGATCATCCCATGGTCTACTACACGTCAAGTCCATATGCCTCCTTGATCTGCACCTTCTACCATCACTGTCTACATTACTACAACGGACATCACATCTACTCACATGCCTACAATGCCATACTGGTGTCCCCGTCACTTACCTTCATGGTCCCTAACGTCTACACGATCTACTTTCTGTTAACACTGCCCTCTAATCCACATCAAGCCTTAGGCTCACACCATCACCAACATCCACTACTCTAACCCCCACGCCTGCTACCAAAGTCCATTGACATACTCAGGGGTCTGCATGGCTTCCTGCCCCTAACTCGGTAACTCCCTTCCTGCACCGTTCAGGGCTACATCACTCACCTTCGTGTCTGTGCTACTACCGGCGTCCACACCGCCGATTCGCACGGTGGCCTTGAGCCTCGGCCCTGCTCGTGTCTACATTGCCCCACCGTGCCTGCGCCGCTCTCAACCTGTAACTCTTCTGCGTCAGCCAGCACTGCTCAGCAGAACTCTCTGTGACGCTTCAGCTACTCTTTGTGCTGCAAAGAGGCCACTGGTCTCCTGTGGTCCTTTAGCGTTTGAAATGTGGCTAGTGTGACTGACACATTGCATTTAAATTTTAAAAAGATTTTGCTGATTTAAATTTAAATTTAAAGAGCCCTATGTATTTAGCGGCCACCATCACGGCTGTACAGTTGGATACTTACTTCAGGGTTTTACTGCCTACAGGTTACACCGTGTCACCTCCCGGGCCCTCACATCTATGTGGCTCTCCAGTGTCTGTGCCCTGCGGTGCTGCCCCCATCTAAATCACCTCCAGTGTTGATGACTGCCGCTCTGTGATCTACGCTGCACTCTATGCCCCTCTAATGTCCAACTAACCCCCTTCTCTCTACCTCCCCGCTGCAACCTGCCACCAGCCTGTTTCCTCCCTACCCCAGCGGCCAAAGTTGATCATAATGTCAGCCTCTCCATCATGGATTCGGGAGAACCGTAGTGGGGTTACGTCACTCCAGACTTGGAAGGCTCTTGCGAAGGCATCATCCACCGTCTCGGGGTCCAGATCAGGTGTGTAGCCAAGGATCCTGAAGGTGGCGGAAAGCACATGTGTATGTACAGTGTGTACAAACATGTCTGTGTGTGTAGAAGCATGCGAATGTGTGCATAAGCATGTGAGTGGTCCACAAGCATATACACAGAGCTGAGTGTGTGCAGGAGTGTGTGCGTGGAAGCACACTTGTGCAGGAATATGTGTGTACATACTGAGCTCACTTGCTAAGAGAACAGACCCCCCCACCAGAAAGCCTTGAGACCCTGGGGGTCAAATCAGCCAACACTTTCAGGTTCCATCATAAGAGCTTCATCTCTGACTTCCATCAGGTGTGAGGGTAGACAAGGACAGAAAGACTGCATTATGGGACACAGGGAAGAGACTTCATCCCCACAAAGCATAGCTCTTAATCCAGTTAGTAACCAATTAAAACTACTCAGTAAGATGAAAACTCAATTAGCAGTCAATCATCAAGCTTCCTCAGCCTGGCCCAATGACACATCTAGTGATAATAATAATGGTGACGATGGCCAATGCTTATTACACTCTTGCCATGTGCCAGACACTGTGGAAGCCTTTTGTTTATGTGTGGATTACTTAACTTCCCCAACCAAGGCTGGGAGGAAAGATGTTTTCAGCACAGTTTTGTAGATTGGAAGGCATCCTCAAAGCACTGAAGGGCACAAAGGTCAGTGCACCCTGTCTAGTGAGTGTGAGGCTTGAATCTAAGTCTGTCTAAATCTATTTACCAAGAACTCTATATGCAAACTCCCTAGGACACCCAGCCCTTACTACTGACATGGTTCCTCTGAGTGGGGAGAAGGAAGATGCAAGCAGATTCAGTGTCCCTTAGCCCAGTGGCCCTGACACCCCTGGCCCTGCCTTGGCACCTGTATGTGATCTGGTTCTTGTCCCACTTAGGCTTGCGAGGGAAAAAGTTGTAGTTGGCCACATCTGGGTTGCCGCAGCGTGGCTTCCGCATGGTCTCGATGGTATTCTGGTCAAGTTCGCCTGTCTCAGGCAGCCCGAAGAACTTCTGCATCTTCTTAAGGGTGTCTTTCAGCACAAACAGGTTGCAACTATCCTTGGGGCAGCCATAGAAGGTGTTCAGATATTGCTAGGGGGAAAGAGCAGCCCCGGCAAGGAGTTGTGTCAAGATAACAGAGCACTGACCAAAGCAGCCTGCAGCAACTGCTCCCTAGTCCAGGCCCTACTCCAGAAAGGGCAGAATCCAGAGCCCAAGAGCAACGGTGCTAAGCCAGCTCGGTCACATAGCTGTAGCAAGCATATGACCCGATTGGTGCCAAGTGTTTACCACATGCCCTCGCACTGAAGTCAGTATATATTAACACATTTAATGCTCACAACAATCCTTTAATGGAGACATTATTAGCCTCATCAAACAGAGGAAGAAAATAAAGCACAGAGAAAGTAAGCAACGTGTCTAAGATCGCACAGCTTACCAATAACAGACTGGATTTCGGACCAAGCGGTCTGGCTCCAGAGCCCGCGCTAGAACCGTAAATGCTCCTGCTCTCTTCCTTGCCTGCGTCATCCCACTGAATTACCCAATAGCTGGGGACTTAGGGATGAGTTTTCTCCCTTTTTACGCATATAGAGATCCAATGGCTTTGTGCACAGTCTCTGCCAACAGAGAGCGAACCTGGGTCCAAGTGCTGAATCTGCCGCTTCCAAAGATAAAGTGGTCCTTTCCTTCCAAGGTTCCTGCCTAAATAGAAGCCTAAATCTGACAGCTCCCTGCAGAGATTTGGAGATCAACCACTTCATTCATTTACTCAAGGAATGCATTTTGATATCTTCCATGTGCCAATTCCTTTGCAACTGCTGGGGACAAACTGGTGAACAAGGGACACACTTCTAGTCTCTATGTCTCAAACTGCAGTGCAGGGCAGCCCATGGGTCGTAAACAAGTGCAAAATCAGATAAGCGATCGATCGGTTGGTGCTTTGTTGGAATGGCAAAGCGGGCCGGGAGACCCGCTGACAGTGGCTCTAAACTCACTGGGGTGGTAAGGAGAGAGGAAAAAGAGGGTATAACAGTAACACAGTGAACACAATGGCTGACGTTTACTGAATGCTCACCAATGCCAAGAACCCTTCCAAGTGTCCAAGATTACCTCTCTAACCCCGAGATAGGTGTTACTGTCTCCCTCAGTTTGCAAGTGAAGACACGAACTCTAGAAGTAAATCCATTGTCTGAGATTAGCAGTCGTTCAACACACTCCTTGGTTTGAAGCCGAGGAGTCAGCCTAAGTCACAGCCCCTCTTCTTATATTTATTTGGTTTTATGGTACTAGGAGTTATGGTACTAGGCACCGAGTTACATCTTTACCCTTCTCTTATATTATTTTATTTATTTTGAGACAGGGACTCACTAAGTTGCTAAGTTGCCCAGGCTGGGTTCTAACTTGCTATCCTCCTGCCTCGGCCTCCCAGAGTGCTGGGATTACAAGTGTGCCTCAATGTGCTCAGCACAGGCCCTCTTCTTAAGGCCCCACTCTCTGGCTCTGCACTACGTGGACTTCCATTGGCTGTAGCAGGGTTGGGGACTCATGCAGTTTTGTCACGCTCTAAAATTCTACTTTCATCCCTAACCAAAAGGCATATCATTATGTCAGCCAGCTCCAAGCCCTTGAAACATATAGATCCCTAAAGCTTTAGAGAGATCCCTCCACCCATATACCCGGAAGGGACAGAAGCTGTGAGAGTGTCGGTGCTGGAGAAAGAGCTGGAGTCACATCCTAAGGGAAGCCCCAGGGTGACCCGGAGACATAGGATTCCTGCTGTAGACAGTTTGAAGAGAAGGTTGCTGGAAGAAGGCGCACCTCTGGGGCGGCTGAGTCAGCGAGGGGACAGACGTCCTGTGGTCCTTGAAGGGTCCAGCCCAAGTGCTTACAGAGTGAGAGGCAATGCATGCAGCTGTCTGCCCCTCTCCCCACTTACGTAACGCTGTGGCAGTGGTGCCCCAGGAGCCAGGCACCCGTTCATTCTCAAAACATCTGAGACCAGCTCCCACGCACCCAGGCCCCTAGTACCCGCCCCTCCCTGTGCATGCCAGAGCTCCTGGCCCGTCCTCTCCTGCGGTCTCGTCTTGGAGGGGCTCGAGGAAATTTTCCAAGGCTCAACCTTTGACCTTCCTGGGCCAACTAAATCCAACTTGTCCATAAAGGCAGAAGGAAAAGCTGCTCCCTGCTTCATTACTGCCCAATTACTCAAAAGGTGCCCTGGGGATGTTTACCGAAGGCCCTCTCCAAATGTGCAGCAGAGACGCCCAGAAGTTTGCCAGGCCCCACTCTGGCTACCCCAGTCTGTGCAAAAGTTTATTCAAGTGAGGTTCCAAACTATCCCCTTCCCAGAGTCCCTCACTCGCAGAAGAGGCCCCTCCAGCTGCCGCCAAAGGCCTTACCAGGGGCAGTGGCGAGCTCTCCAGATGTGTCCAAAAGTCCTGTACAAAGCCCGCCCCCTCACCAAGTCCTCCAGACCTACACAAAGTCCCTGTTACTTACAAAAGAGAGCCCTCCCCAGACCTTTGCAAAGCACCGTCTCTCCCTTCTCAGCAGCTTGGATGTGTTGGAAAGTTGACAAATTTTTTGCCAAAGGCCTTCTCCACTTACTGAAGTCCCATCCATTTACAAGAGTCTCCCCCCACCCCGTTTGCTAAAGACGCCTTAATCCGTTTGCCGAGACCCCCACCCCACCCCACCCATTACGGAAAGACGCGGGGCACCATCCTTTGCCTCTGAAGTTTACTTGGCTCCTGCAGGCCAGCACAGAAACTCACCACCGCCAGTTCTTTGTCCGTTTTGGGGGCGACATCGCCGGGGAACTTGATGATGGGCGACGGCGCGGCTGTAGCGCGGAGCAACAAGCAGCTCAGGACGCAGAGGGCCCGCAGCAGGCCGGCGATAGTGCCCCAGGCCCCTCGCGCCCGCATCGTCGCGCTCCCGGGCCGTGCGTCGCCCGGGGGTCCTGGCTCAGTACTGGCGGCTGCGGCTCCGCCTGGCTGGCGCCTGCTCCGCGCTCAGCGCCGCGTTCCGAGGGTCTGTCTGAGAGATCGGCTGGGCTCCGCGTGGCTCAGCGGCTCATGGTCTGGTCCCCGCGTCCAAGTCGCGCCGCCAACTGTTCTCGCGGGTCTGGCAACCCCTTTGTATAGTTAAAGCCCGGATCACAGCTCTAGCCACCGCCAGAGTAAGTAGCGGAAACAAGGGAGGGCAGCCCCAGATGTGGCCGGCTGGGTTGGGAGGGCTCTGGCTGCGAGGGGCGGGAGAGGGGGCGCACTGGGGCCCGCCCCTCCACCCCACCCCCACTGGCCCTCCTCCTTTTTTCTCCTCTCCAGAGAAAAGCCCCAGACTTTTAGCTACTTCAGGCCTATGTGTCCACCATTACTATGACCTCTGCATCCAAGCCCCCTGACCCTGGCACACAGCTAAGGACTCAGCCGAAACTCAGCCTGGTGAGATCCTTACCTTAGGTGCAGAATAGCCTGAGGTTTGAGGGATGCCAGAGGTCGGAACACCCTGCAGTAGGTCAGGACACCCTGTAGTCTCCGAGCTGAGCGTAAGTCAGGGGCAGGTTGGGGTGGCCACAGTTATGATCAGAAATATCCATAGACTGTCAGAGATGGAGCTGGGAAGGAAAGAAGAACAGAGAAGGACAGAGAAAGTTGGGGACAAAGTGGAGAGGCCCGTTAGCTTCTTTCTTTCTCCCTCCTCCCTCACTCCTTCCCTCTTCCCCTTCCTAATTTATTTACTTCTGAAAGACTCTTAAGTGTCTACTTTGCATCAAGCCCAGCACCACTGAGGATGCTGGATGCACTCTGATGAACACAGCACTCACAGTGCGCCCCGTGCCCAAGGGATGGCCCCTCCCTCTCTGGAAAAGACAATTGAATAAATGATAAACTGCCCTGGGGAGCTCCAGCAGGCAGTGGGAGTTCTTGGCCCGAACCCCTAATCTGTTACAGACAGCCAGAGAAAAAGAAGCGACTTCTGAACAGATGCCCGGAGAAACAGAGGCAGAGGCTTTGGGTGGAGTGGTGTTCCAGCAAGATTCACTGGAGAAGAGAGCTCCCTCCATCTGAGAAAGCAGAGATGGCTGGAGGGGTTCACAAGGACCAGCCTGGTGTGGGAGTGGAAGGGACACATTTGAGGGGGTCAGGCCATGGAGCAGAAGGGGTCCGTAGTGATCCGCAGCGGGCATGTGGAAGGATCCCGGAGTGGAGTCCTGTTATTTCCCACACCAATGACCTCTGCAGCTGGTTTCAGAGGGCTGCTGACAAGTACAGGCTTGCCTGGAGGGCTGCGCTGCTGGCTGCCCCAGCTGGCCCCAGAGGAACCTCTGGGAGGGACCAGCAGGCCGTCAGGAGAGAGCAGTGGTGAGCTGGCCTGTCCCGGAGAGAAGCCTTGGCTGATCTTGGAGGGCAAGGCAGAAGTCAGCTGGGGAGGGGGATTGCCTCTTGGCCCGGCCCCCTGATTGGCTCACGTCCACGTCCTGTGGATAGCCAGAGAGCCGAGTTGGAGAGCCAAGAGCAGGGAGCAAAGATGGAAAAAGTTGTCTCACTACAGCAGGGTTTGAAAACTCGTGGCCTGTGGGCTGAATCCAGCCTGAACAGCATTTTGAAATTTGGGAAATTTTATGTAAAAATCAGGCTTTCTGGTTTTCTCTGAAAAATTCCCCCCTAATCTGGCAACACCAGGTGCCAATTTCCATATGGCAACCATCAGAGGGAGCACAGCAGTGGCCGCCCTTCTCGGAGGCACAGGCGTGGCGGTGCCACAGTCCCCGCCATTCTCTGCTGCCTCCGGCTGGCTCACTTCTCTCGGTTTTGCTCATTTACATCACTTGCCCATCGTGAGTTGTAACCTTTTCCAAAAAGTTGTTCTAAGACATGAGGCTGCTCTGGCTCACAACAGGCAGCTGTCACTGCTTCTCTCCGCGACCTTAGTAGTCTAGGCATTGCAAGGAAGTTGGTGTCCAAGTGAAGGTGCTTGGTGCCCATTGAGAGATGGCCTCAGCCACAAAAGTGCCACAGCCTGGCAGCGAAAGCCTAGAACCAGGACAGCATGGTAGTCATGGACCTGCTGAACAGACAAGATGCACGGTAAGGCCCCTTGCACCCATTTGGAACCCTTGTCCCTGCCCACTAACCTGGGAGCTCCCTGTTGACATGGCAAAGACACAGGAGAAGAGTAGCATGCCTACTGCTGCCTTTGTATGTGAGAACCAAACTTTTACATAATACACTTTTGAGACACTGGGGTGTATTTGCTGCCGCAGCATCTTTTAGCCAATCCTCATGCAGATGTAAAGAGGCTGCGGAGTGGGTAGGACTGTGTCCCCTAGTAAGACATGTTCAAGTCCTCACCCAGGAATGTGTTCTTCTATGCAAATAGGATCTTGGCAGTTATACTCAACCAAGATGAGATCACACCGGGTGACGGCTGACCCTTCTCTAACCATAAGGAGACACAGGAACAGTTCTGTGGCCCTGGTAGCAAAGGCTACAGAGAGGCAGCTACAGGGTCAGGAAGAGCAGCTGGAAGAGCAAGGAGGAGCCCTGCTCCCAAGCCTGCAGAGGGATCCTGGCGCTGCAGACCTTTTGCTTTCCTTGATTTTGAACTTTGAGAAAACACATTTCGTTTTTTTGAAGCCACACAGTCTATAGACTTTGTTACAGCAGCCCAAGGAAACTACCAAGGAAGGGCTGCAGTGGAAAGGAATCAGGATAGGGCCTGACATTCATCCATTCCAGAATTCTAATTTGTTTTGATTGGTCGATGATAGACTGATTGATTGATATTGATTGGTTTCGCACTTGGGGTCAAACCCAGTTCCTTTACATCCCTAGCCCTTTTAATTTTTTTTGAAAGCGTCTCACCAAGTCACTAAATTTCCAAGGCTGTGCTCAACCTTATGCTCCTCTTGCCTCAGCCTCCCACAGGGCTAGAATTACACATATGTGTCCTTGTGCCCAGCTTCAGAAATTCTTAAATGAACACTGTCCCAGGTGCTGGGGTGCAACAACACCAGGAGACAATTCCTCCTGCTAAAGGAACAGAATGCATCTCTGTGGGGCTAGGTCAGGCCTGACTCTGGGCGGAGAGGGAAACTTCCAAAGCCAGCCACCTACCACTTCGGGTCTGATCAGAGAGCCAGCAGTGGTGATGCAGGAGAGGAATTTGCCTGGTGTAGCCATGCTGGAGAAAATAGGGGGACTAGTGGGCTAAGCTTTTACTGGGGCATTGATAAGAACTTCAGGGTTATGCAGGAGCAGGACAGAAGCAGGGGAAGGGGGCCTGCCAGGAAGAATGTGGAATCGTCCAGCCTTGGTCAATGACCTCGAGTCTGGAATTGCAAGGTCCTCTTAGCACTGGGAAAGTCATCATTGCTGAGAGGGTATTGAGATGACTGCTCTGATTTGGGATGGGAAGCAGTCTTGCTTTTGTCACAAAGTGTGAGCCAGCATGGCTTCTCCTCCAGGAATTTGGGATCTGCTGGGAGGAACTCATCCAAAGAGCAGGTTAGAGAGACAAAATAGAGTTAGTCAGGTCAATAATAGAGTCCTGCTTCAAAATGGCAATGCAAATCCCATGCATGAGAATGCAGGGCATTGGGGAGGTGTTGACCATCTGCTGTCTGGGCCTTTCCAAGACCCTGTCCTCTCTTGGTTGCTACCTCTTATTTTCCCTTTTGGGAATCACCTTCCCCCAACTCCAGGTCTGTGAGGGTCAGTGGACGTCATCCACTTCCTGGCTGATAAACTGGGGGATTTTCTTTGAAGCTTATGGGGTGCACTTGCACTTCTTGGCTGGAGATGAAGTTGGTGGTTTAGAGGAGAGGTGACCTTTGAGATCAGGTTGCCAAATGGAGCAGATCCAAGACACAGAGAGAGGGAGAGGAGAGAGAGAGGGAGAGAGAGAGAGAGAGAGACAGAGACAGAGACAGAGACAGAGACAGGGAGAGAGGGTGAGAAAGGGTGCATGTGAGAGAGGCACCAGCCCTGCTCTTTGCCAGAGGAATAACTTTTAGTGTGCAATCTAATACTCATGTGACTTAAGGTTTTGTTTTTGCTTCAGCTTCTTTGGGTTGTTTCTATCTCTTGCCCTGTGAATCTTGACTGAAACAGCCGGGAACTTTGAGAACAGGGGTCGGCAAAACCTTCTACCTGGGGTTCCTGTTCTCCCCTGTTCTGTCTCTACCCTTTGATCCCAGAAGCTCAGGAGTGCCAGGCCACCCAGCCTCCCAGGAGTGGGGCAGGGCCTCCCCCAGGGACTGGAAAGAGTGAGTGTGTGTAGGTTTCTAGCCTGTAGTCCCCGACCCAGGGCCAAGTGTTCCAGCCTCCAGGGGGCTCTGAAGGGTGAGGATGCTCTGCTGAAAAGCTTCCACCAGCTCTGACTCTCAGAATAAAACTGCAATCCCTCATCTTCCTCAGCCTGCTGTGACCTCTCCATAGCAGTCAGGAGCCCAGGGGGAAGAAGACAGCTCTTCCTGTCAGAAAAGGATAAATGGGGACAGCTTATTGATCAAGGGATTAATTCCGAAGCATGTGGGTGGTGCTCAGGGGAGGCCAAGGAGCCAGAGCATGAGACCGGCACATCCCAGGCCCAGGAGAGACAGATATTGAAGCCCAAAAAGAGACAGAACTTCACAGAGCACAGGCCTTGCATGAAGTAGACAGGAAAGGTGACCTCATTGTCCTCCCTCCCTCTGACCTCTTCCTGGGGATCCCATGGGCTGAAGCCCCACCACCAGAGGCTCAGGAGCCTGAGGGCAGGGCAGGTGTCTTAGTCATGTTCCTCATTGCTAGGACAAAGTACCAACACTCACAACTGAAATGAGGAGAGGTTTATTTGGACTCACCGTTTGCAGCAGTTTCAGTTCACACTCTGCTGGTTCCAAGGCAGGGTGGTGTGGCAGGCAGACCAGCACGGCAGAGGAAGAGAACCCTCATGGCATGGCAACAGGAGCCAGAGAGAGTAATCGAGGGAGGAGTAAGGTAGACGTATCCACCCGGGCCATGTACCTAGTAACCCACCTCCTCCCATCAAGCTCCAAAGGCACAATTGACTGTAAACAGATCCATGGACTTGTGCACTGAGGAGTAGCACACTGCTGTGAGCGGATCACCCCCCACAGCCCCACCTAGGAGCACGCGAGGCTTTGTTATAGCTATGAACTATAACAGCAGGGCGGAAGGTGAGACACAAGTGCTGTGTGGGACTCTGACTCCTCCCAGCACACTTTCCTTTGCTCTCTACAGTGGCTACACTGCCCTTCTCTCCATCCCCGAAAGACTGCAGCCCGGGGGGGTGGCTGCTAGGATCTTTAAAAAAAGAACTTGCTGTTCAGCAGTGGAGTATGGTGAGCAGAGAAGACACCGCTGCAGGGCCGGGGGGCTCCCCCAGCCTCAAACCCAGCATTGTCTGGCCAGTCTCTAGCTGAGGACGGCTGGGGCAGGGGGAGCCTGGCCTGGTCACCTATTGTGCTCTTTCTGCAGCCATCCCAGCTCCATCTCCCTGTGTGTATCCACTTGAGGCCACTCTCAATGTCCCCTGGGCCTGCAAAGCTCACCTTTTAGGTCCCTATCCAAATGCGCTCTCCTCTGCGAAGGCTATTTTGACTGATAGTCTCCCCAAAGCTTCCACTCTTGTGTTGTTTTCTTTCTGGCAGCAACAGTGCTGTCTAAGCGATCTTATTACTTTTACTTCTTCCTTCCTTAGTGACTCTGGCCTTTGAGCATCAGCTGTGTCCCCGATACTCAGAATGGGGTTATGCGCATAGCAGGTGTTCAGCCAATGTTAGTTGCCTGAATAAGCAGCTGGGATGTGGATGGTTCTTCTCTATGTGTGGGAGATAGAGCAGAGGCAACCAGAGCAGGAACTGTGGGCTGGTCCCCAGGGTTGAAGGAGGAGCAGATGTGCACTGGAGGTTCTAACCTGGACCGTGGAGGGGATTGCTTTGGCCACTGAAAACTGTGTCCTAGATCTTCCCTTTCCTCCATGTGGAGTCAATGCAGGACAGAAGGCATTGGATCTCCAGGAGTCTGAGAACAGCATTGTTTGTGTATAACCAACAGCAAGAGAAGTTTAGGCTCAGCACTGTGTGGGATTTCCCGACAGGGAAGAGGTGGAAGGAGGTCCAAAGGGCTCTATGAGGGCGGCCGAGTCATGCGCTTCCCTCAGGGGCTTTAGGAAGACATGAGACAGGCAAAGGCCTCGCTTGAGCTTGTCTGAACCATCTGCGTGGACTCAGGCTGGGCCAGGGGGACACGCAGCCTTCCACCTCCTTCCTTGCCACCCCTTCCCCACCTCCCGCGCTTGGAGCGCTTGGTCCCTAGGTCCTGCCCTGGCCCACAGCCCCTGGATGCCTCTGCTGGGCTCCTAGCCGCAGCCTGTCTTCCGCTGAGCTCAGACTGAGACGTCAGGACAGAGCACGGTGCTGGAGAGCTGCCGTTGGTGTCCGCTCTGCCCCTCTCCGCTGCTGTTCACGGCACACCGCCCTCCCCGGGAAGCTGCCCTCCCTCCCTAAGTGGGGCTCAGGCCTGTGGGACCCTTGAGCCCCAGGCTGTGATGATAATAAACAGGTGACAGGAGCCCACTGACTGTTTTGGGAAGGAATGCCTGCCTCAGAGTGGAGGAGGGAGCAAAAGACAGGGGTTTAGTGATGCTGTTTGAGACCCTGGATTCAGCTTTACTTAAAACAAACACAGCCTTGGATTTTTCAGTCCAATGAGCCCTTAATGCTTAGTGCAATTTGAGTTGCATTTCATGTTTGTATCTAAAAGGGCGCAGACAATAGATGTGATATCTAAGGAAGACCACGGATTTCCCACCATCAGACACAGCCCTCAGGGTAACTGTAGTCACCTGACAAGACTAATGCATCACCATGATGGTCTCAGTCAGAGAACCCAGCAGTTTCTGTACTTCTGGGTGGGCCTTTCTTCCCTGGCACCAGTGGATATATAGAGATCAGGGTGGAGATGGGCCTCTGTGGGGTTCCAGGGCAACGGGACAAAGGGACAACAGCCCTACTGCTGTTGAATCTTCCCTGGGAAGCTTAGGTTGTAGGGAGGTAGCTGGGAACTTGGGCGGAGAGTGCCTTGCTCTTGGACATGGTCAGACAGACTGAGCTTTGCCACCACGGAGGATGCCTCTGGGACAAGACCCCCTTGGACCAGAGGACCCATCTCCCCAACTGGTAACTGCCCAGGAGAGCACCTCCTGGCTCAAGGCCCGACTCTGTCCCAGGGCAGCCACCCATGTCCCACCGAGGCAGGAATCTGAAGGTTCCACTCCTTCTGGGTGGAGCACTTCTGGAGCATCTCAGTTCTAGTTTCCAGCTGAAGTGGGATGAGGGGTTCTGAGGCCACAGGGCACCCCACTCCCCTCCAGGTCCCACCTCCTTCCCACACCTTCTGCAGGGGCTGGCCCATAAGCTCTCTTGAATACCTCCAAATCCCTGCTTCCTGTCTCAGGGTCCTGGCTGTCACAGTCCCCATGGGGCCATGCATTCCCCTTGAACCTTTGTTCTTTTAAGTTAAGGCAACATCCTCCTACATGAGGCAGGATGTGGACAGTGCTTTCCCAAGGAGGGAGCACGAAGCAGCACATATATTTTTTGGTGATGTCTTTCTAGGCTGACCTTCCTATACAATGCAGGCCAGAGTGGCCCTGAGAGGGGAGGCTATGCCAGTGCATAGCCAGAGCTGGGGTCCCTGGGCATGTTAGGGCCTGCACACGAAATACTAACCAGCATGTCGGACCTGGAGAGTTCCAACTCCTCTTGCATGACAGCTTCTCCATGGGAGACTGACTGGCCATGGGCCGTGTGTTAGGCATGGTGCTAGGTCTTTAGTATGTGTTTAATTTCCACGCAATTCCTTCATGCAGGTGGTCATGTTAGCATCTCTGTTTTATAATTGAGGAAACTGAGACACAGAGAATATTTGTCTGAGCCACTTAACAGGGGAAACAAAATGGCAGCCAATCCCTGGGTACTCACTTGGAGCCAGGTACTGTGGAGGCACCTTCATACAGGCCCCATAACCACTCCCTCAGTGCACCCTGGAGGGACGAAGTGCTGTGAGGACAGCAAAGGTGAGTGCAGAAAGTTAAGGAACGTGATGAAGGACACACAGAAAGCGAGTAGGACGCTGGAAGCTCAGTCTGTTGATTCTTTTCTTTACAGCGGCTGCTACCTCCTCAGCCACAGGGCCTTCTGTCTGCCCAGCCCCCCAGCCCTTCTGTCACCTGCCCCTTTCTAGCATCTAATAGCCCAACTGCCCTCCTCTGCTCACCACCTTCAGCTCACTGGCTCCGCCTTGCTCAGTGATCAATCCTTGACACTTCCCTGCTTTCAAAGCTGGCTCAAAACACCCTCAGGAAGTCCTCTTGGATTTGGAGTCCCCGCAGCCCATTCAAGTACTGACCGTGTGATTGCAGATGACTCGACCTCACCGAGCCTTGCTTCCTGTGCTTGTCTGATAATCACAGCAACCATCTCTCAGGTCCTAGGGTTGTAATGAGGCTCTGTTAATGTATATATAATGTGTACATAAACACCATTAGTAGTCTGTGTGGCAGTGTCTGGCATGCATGCAGTGGGCATTTAATAATGTATCACTGT
Organism: Dinomys branickii; assembly: GCA_004027595.1. Taxonomy (NCBI): domain Eukaryota; kingdom Metazoa; phylum Chordata; class Mammalia; order Rodentia; family Dinomyidae; genus Dinomys; species Dinomys branickii. The sequence continues at coordinate 42,516 of PVLD010004556.1, read as the reverse complement.
CTTCATAATAATACATTCCCTGCAGATTGCACCCATCAAGTGTGTATCTGTTCAGGTGAGCGGGTTTTTGTTGAGCACCTACTGTGAGCAAGGCCTTTCCCTGCAGCAAGTACCAAACTCACTGTCAGACAGACCTGTTTCAGGGACAAGGCTGGATGCCCATCACTCTGAAATACTACAACTGGCCTGCGCCGGAGTGGCAGAGCTCCTCTCTGGAGCCTAGAACTCCGGGGGCAGGGAAGGAGCGGGCGAGCTTCCTCGAGCAGTAATTCCTCTGGGGGGGGGGCCACTCCAGCACAGACGGGTTCCGCCATCTGGTGGTCTATTGGAGAAGCAGCCTCAGGGCCCGTTGCCTCCTGGGTCAGAACATTTCTCTGGGCTTGTAGCTCTATCTAGTGGTTATCATGCGTAATCACATACCATCCGGTTCAGCCGCTGAATCATTTTAAGCAGGCTCTTTAAAATTCCGAGACTCTCCCTTAGAGCTAAAGAATCAGCATTTGGAAGGAGGCAGCTATGCAACTTACATTTTAAGTGCGAATCCCACGAGATCTTAACTCCAGGAAATTTTAAGTTTGGGAAGCAGGACCATAAAGGGTCTTCTGCTAATATATTTGTACCTGCATCCACTGCACATCTTACAAAACTTAATGTACTACATGTTGGCATTGTTGGCCATACTAAAAGAGGGACAGAGTAGGCAGGGCTCCCATTTCCAATTTCAAGATGAGGAACCCGAATTATTATTGGAGCCAGAACTTCTGACCCAAAGTCACATGATCTTCCTAGTTATCTGTCTGGCTACTTATTAGCATAGTTACCTTTCTGTCTTTGTGCCTGTGTTTTGTCCCCACTGGAGTGAAGAAAGGTTGGGTCCTGGCGTATCAGTCAGGGACAAGAAGGACACAGAAAGCTTGCAGTAATAATAGGTGTGTTTACTGCCATGTGCTGCCATGTTGTCTGGCCCTTTCAAAGCACTTTACTGCATTGGTTCATCTGACTCTCAGAACAAACCCTGAGAACATATCAGTGGGATGATCATCCCATGGGAAAAGTAAGACACAGTGAGGGTAAGAAGCTCACTCAGTGCTACCCAGGAAGTCTGTTTTGGGGTCCACACTCCCATCTTATGCGCCCCTGGGCCCTAGAGCAGGCATGGCTTGGCTTCTGCACCTTCATGACATCACAGTCATCTCTCTGGGTAACCTGGGCCAATGCAGCCTCTCTTGGGGTCTCCTTGCTCCTATCTGCTTATTTGCCTTTATGAAGCTTTATGCCATGTTTCGGATATGCAGCAGCGACCCCCTGTGGACTTTGCCTGCATGGTGCTTGCATCTCAGCAGGAACACAAGGGCCATGCAAAGCACATGACTGTGGTAATTTCAGATGACTACAAGGCCTGTGGGGAGTGAGATCAAGATTGTCTGAGAATGGGTGGTCAGGTGACAGGCTGGGCACAACCAATGGCGCTCATGGCCTCTTCAGCAAGAGTGTAGGTGGTGCCCGGCAGCCAAGCACACTGCGGCCTGATGTGTGCCCCTTGGCACCTGGTCAGTTTCCTGGCTCTGCCCCACCCCTGACCTTATTCCGATGAGCCCTCTTTTGCATAAATCGGAGAGAATTCATTTCTGTTGTCTGCACCTGTAACCCTGATGTGCAGCGAGAGGACGGGAAGGGAGAGGAGGCTGAGGACAGCACACTGGCCGGCTGAGGTGGGGATCCAGACTGTGCTTTCAGGACAACAGGACCCTAGGGGTTGGCCAACTCATTCCTGCTCATCCACTGGGGAGGAACGTAGCCCACCAGCTCCTGTCGGGAGGGTCTCCCTTCCCCACACAAACCCACTTAACCCATTCGACCACCGGGAGCCCACAGCCCTCAGCGGTCACCCTTTCAAGGCACAGGAACCTAGTGGTCTTGACCTGGGATGTTTTGTCCATTTCCCACACCCCGAGGCCTCTAATGTCTCCAATAAATGCCTCTAAGCCTTTATCCCCACCGTGTACCCCACTGACTGAGGCGTACATGCACAGCAAGGAGGAATGGACAGTGAAGGCCTCCCAAGAGGTTGGGAGGGGTCCAGGAACCTAAGTTTAGCTGAGGCCCTAAAGTGCCTACTGTTCTTGGATTATGAAGGGTCGGGGTCACACATCATCACATCCAACAGCCAGCTGGTGACCTCGATCTGCCCAACAGAAGCCCTGGCTCTCGTTTTTCTAAGAACCCTGCCAATCCCCTTTCCTGTAAGTGCAGCTGGCCCTTCCCCAGGCCAGGAAGCAGCCACATCTCACCTTCTTGCTGTTGCCACCCATGACCCTGGGCCCTTCCTGCCCTTCTAATTGAACTGCTGGCCGCTGCCCTCCCAGCCACTCCTGGGGCATGCACTCTCTCATGATGAGCTCAGAGCTCAGCCTCCAAATCTGGACCTTAGCTCCTGTCCAGGTCCCACTCTCAGCCAAACTACGGGTACTTGCCTTCTGCACTCAGTGATCCACTCAAAGGGGGTGGCAGAGTCCATGTTCTCTTCTGTTATTCATTGAGTCAAGGGAGTGAGTGCCTCCCTCATGGAATTCAAGGGGGACTTCAGGAGGAATGGGCAGGTGGCAGGGAGGATTTAAGGGAGACCTGGGAAAGACATGGAGGTTGCAAAGTGCACCTGTGGGCAATGCCAGCATTCTCGAGGAAGAGTCCTGGGCACAGCCCCTGCAGGTGCCAGGTGGTGGTTAGGGAGGCCTCTCCTTTCTAAGGCCCTAGGGCCCCTTGATTCCAATCCCCAAGGGCCCGTGCCCAGCCTCTGCACTGGTGGGGTGAGAAGCGGAGGAGCGCCCCCACCCCTGCTCCAAAGGCACCCCTTCCACTTGCTGCCTGCAGCACTGCCAAAGGCCCACACACTCATTGGAGAGCTCCCAGCCCTGCCACAGATGTGTCTGCAGGCTGCTGGGGGGACTGAAGCGTCAAGGGGACCTCAAGATGAGGTAGAATATGCTAAGTGTTTTCCCAGGACTTCGGGGGCTCAGGAGGGCTTCCCAAAGCAGGAGCCCTGGGGCGGAACCCTGCGGGCCAAGTGAGGCAGGTGGGAAGAACACTACAAGGGAAGTCAGGGCTGGAGCAGTTGGCTTGGTTCAAGGGTCCGGAAGGAGTGAGTGAGGCTGGGGGCCTGCTCAGGCAAGTTCCCCTCCAGGACAATGCCCAGTGGAGGGTGGTGCCCAGTGCATCTGCCCAAGTCACGTGGTGGCTCCATGGGGTGAGCATCGAGGCCTTGGGAGACAGAGAGAACCAGCTACAGGTTCAGTTGAAGTTGCCCTGACCGCTCAACCCCACTTCCCTGGAGCCACAGATTCAGCCTCAGAGTGACACATTTGCTCAAACAGTGTCCCTGGTTCAACAAGCATCAAACATTGCTCATGTCCAGGTTCCTGGGATGCAGTGGGCCAGAGGAGGGGCCTCCTAAAGACATTTCCCTTTCTGACTCTGTTCTTAGTGAGGTTCCCAACTGGGGAGTCCACGTGCCCTCAGAGTCCCCAGCTCATGCAGACCTGCCTGACCCCGCTGGGCCAGCAGGGCTGAGCTCAGTTCCTGAGTCAGGCCTCTGCTTCATTAGTCTGCATCTGGAACACCTAAGAGTGTGGAGCCTCAGCTAAGTTCAGACAGAGGAACCCAGGCGGCAGCTGGCGAAGTCCCAGAGGCAGGAGCGATGGGCTCGCTGGCCCTCGAGCCCATAAGGAATGAAGCCTCTGTAGACACCTGCCAGACCCTGGCTGATTACTAAGGGGTTGCATGGGAATGTGGCTGTTCCTACTGGCATCTAAGCAGCACCTACTGTGTGTCGGATACTATGCCCAGCACCAGATAGGAGAATCTAACACGCTCAGCTTCCTCCACTGGTATGAAGCAGAAAAGTGAAAGGAAGAAAAAGAAATAATTCTCCTTTGGTAGTGTGGGGTCCTGTTTCCAGCAGCCAAAGAAACCAGTGCCCCCAAATCTCACCTGGACCCCTCAGTGGGATCTCATAATAAGTTTCCCTCTGCGTCTCTATTTGTGGCCATTTCTGGTGAAACGGCATTTTGCATTGTGCATTCTCCTTTCCCGTCTTCTGTGACTCTCCCTCTTGTTTCTCCATTCCAGACACATGAGAGCTGGGTTCATGAGTTCCAATCTCAGGCAGACTCCATGGGGACCTGAAGGACAAATGAATAGACCAGGCCACATGGACAGCCAGGTGGAGCAGAGAACATGGATGCGTGTGCTGCATGGGTGACCTGCAGAGGGACAAGAGCGTGGAAGGCTGTCTGGCACAGCAGAGGGAGCAGAGGGTGCAGGTGCTGAGTGTGGCCTGGACCTGAGGATTTTCCAAGCCTGGGGATCCTACCTCTGTTCTCTGCTCCTTAGCTAGTCCAAAGGGGTGTCTCTGTTCTAGTCCCACCTTCTCTTAGGCTAAGAAGGACTCATGTCCCCATTTCCCTAAGGTCTGCAGCTTCTCCACACTCCTGCCCAGTTTTCTGCAGCTCTTGGCCAGGCCTGCAGAGAATCTCCTGTTCGGATTCTTCGGCACTGTCCACTGTGAAGTGCCCCGAGCCAGAGGGTTCTATAGGACCCTTGGGTAAGTGGGGGTGTGCAGGGCTGGGCTGGGCTGACTGGGGCCACGTCGTTCTGCCGCACTGGGGCTCTGTCTTCCAGCAGATGAGTCCGGGTTTGTCTTCCTGGAGGCAGCTCCAAGGGCACAGATGAAGAAGCTGGAGGAGGGAGCTGTTTGTGCAACCCATCCACCTGGTTGCTTGCTTCTAGCGTCTCTTAGCAAATTCCCATTGGCCCCAGGAGACTGAAGCTGAGTAGCAGTCATCCCTGTGGGTAAAGTGTGCTTGTTCAGTTTATACGACCCCATCAGGTCTGCATCACTCAGAGCCCTGTAGATAGGTGAGTTGGCCACCTCTTCCCCCAGCGCCACCCACTCATGTCCATTGACCATCCTCCTGGTGCTTACAGAGCAATTGGAGCTCCTCAGCTTGGCATTAGAAGTCCTATATCGTTTGTATGTTCCAGGCTTAACTCCTGCCTCTGCCTCATGTTCCTTCCCCTGATACCCTTTTGCCCCTAAACTCCCATCTTGGCTTTGTAAGCACAACTCTTCCTCAGGCTCCTTACAAGCTGCCTACTCCACAGGCTCCTCTTTCTGCCAGAAATCTCCTCCTCTGCCTGAAGAAACCTACTCCCCATGCCAGGCCAGCACAATGTCATGTCTACCAAGTCTTGCTTGATCTTTTTTGGCCTATACCTACTTTAGGGTCTTTTTCTGAGGGGCTTAAGAAAAATGGCACATGGAGTGTACTTGGTATGGTGTCTGGGACTCAATAAATATGAGTAGTGTGAACAAATTTAGCCCAGTCCTGAGTCTTTTACAGCCTCTGGACCTCCCAGCCTATCCTCCATGAGATTTTCCCTCTTTCCTGACAACAGTACTCTGTTCTTCAACCCATGTCCACTTTCTAATCACTTTGTAGGGAAAGGTGCACTCGCGTGTACACACACACACACACACACACACACACACACACAGTACTTGAAATCATTGCTCTTCAGGGATCAGAAGACAAAGATTAGTTGCTTGTCTCTGCCTCACAAACAAATTAATGGAGTGGCAGCTTCTGGTGCAAAATATGATTCTTGTCGAAGGGATTATATGCATTAAATCCAGCTAGAATATGCTGTGATTGTGTGGGTGTGTGTGTGTGTTAAAGCAAAGCTGCAATAATCACACACTTAACTAATAAATTGGGTCCTCTAATTCCACGACAATAAGCCTTTGCAATATAATCTCTCATTTCAGACTTACTGGACATGACTTTTCATAATTATAATTCTCTGGCACACATGACTACTTATAATTAAATTCACTTTTAAGAAATCTGAAGTTTTTTATGGATTATCAGTTCATACAATGTCATGATGGTAAAATTAATGTATAATCTGTTGAATACATTTGGTTAGTTTGTGGGTAAAGCACACACACTCCGCTATTGATCAAAAGCTGCACCGTCAGATAAGATGAATGAAATGCACACTACTTCTCAGCAACAGGCTCCGACACACACGGAACAAAGCCAAGCATGTCCCTCCTGTCCCAGCCTTCCAAGAAGGGCAGCTGACCCCATGGAAGGGGGGGTCACTGAGTTACTTGAAAAGACACAAATGTTAAATTATGGCCAAATTATCTGCTGGAGATGCTGCAGAGTCATAAATTTTGAAAAGCAATTGACTAAAAGCCGCCTGGCTGGATGATCAGAAAACAGACCCTAAAAGGCCCCAAGTTGGTGAGTGGTGCAGGAGGCATGCAGAGCTAAAGACACAGAGGAAAAGATGAGCAGATAAGGAGGATGGAAATCTTGAATGCAGAAAGACAGGCACCCAGAGGACAGGCGTCTGAGGTCTGACTACTGTCTTCAGCCGTGAGTAAATGGCCCAGGAGCAGCACCGCGGGGCTCCGCCTCTAGACACGAAGGAGTGTGTGTTTCATTGCTCACCCCAAGGTCACAGCGGGATGCACCCACACCTGGGCTTGTGTTCTCCTTCTCCTCAAGAAAGGTAAACACACACACACACACACACAAAAAAAAGAAAGGTAAACACTTCCTCAGGGATGGGATCTTAAGACCAACAGGGAACGTCCTCCCACCAGTAAAAATGTGCCTCCAGGCTTTTTCTTTGGCCCAAGGCCCAGATCTTGGTTTAAATGACAACTTCTTTTTACCATGAAAGGGACGACTTTTTGAATAAAAAGTGATATATTAAGCGTGAACCTGAAGATGTGAATAGTTTTGATACGTGTGCAGGAGAGCACATGTGTACCACTCAAGTGATATGTTGGAGTAGGAGGCCCGTGCATTTGTGAGTTCAGGAGCCAGAGGCAGGGAAAAGGTTAGGAGGCCCTGTGTGTGTGTGTGTGTGTGTGTGTGTGTGTGTGTGTGTGTTCATGTGTGCTGTCTGTATGTGAGTATGCTGGTGTCTGAGGATGTAAGCATGTATCTACATGTCTGTGCACATATGTTTGTGCATATCTGTCTGTGTCTGTGCCTTAGTCCAGTCAGGCTGCTATAACAAAATACCTTAAGGTAATGCATAAAAAATGCACATTTATTTCTCATGGTTCTGGAAGCTGGGAAAACTAAGATCAAAGTGCCAGCAGATTGATGTCTGGAGAGGGCCTACTGTCTGTTCAGACAGTGTCTTCTTGTATATGTGGTACAAGGTTCTCTCCTGCCTATTTTGTAAGAGCACTAATCCCATTTATGAAGGCTCCTCCTTCGTGGCTTGGTTACTTCCTAAATGCTTCACATTCTAATACCATCACCAAAAACCCCTCTTGCAACAGGGCCTCTGACTGCAGCCCGACAAGTCACTTCTGAGAAGACGATGCTGTCACTCCCTACGCTCTCCTTGGACCAAACACATAAAATGCTGCATTTTTAGTAATCATGGGGTATTTGGTGCTAGGAGGGCCTGAAGACGAAGTCACGGGCAACTTCAAGCAAGCGGGGCCTACTGAGGGCAGTCAAGTGAGGTGTGGTGAAGACCAGGGCAAAGGTGACCACTCTGACAACTGACCGTCTCATAAAAGATTCTCAGTCTGTGTCAGGAGAAAAGAGAAGCCTAAAGAAGGGGCAGCGTTAGCTCAGGGTCCTACGCAGTGTGAGGGCTGATAAAGGCCTGAGATTTTAACATGTAATTCCTCCCCTGTGTTTAAACACCATGCTCACAATAATATTTAAAATGACACCATAGGACTGGAATGGATTTGGAGATAAGATGAAACTGGGGTTCTGCCTTTTTTCCCATTTTGTGCACCTGGGGAGCACGAACGCATATTCAGTGAATGGGTGGGTGACAGAGGCACATACAGATGAATAAATGGATGGATGGATAAATGGATGGACACACAGAAGGGTGAATATTCAACATGAGAAATGGAAAAAGGTTGAGGCCTAATAGTCTGCTCCTGAAATCGAAGGCCAGAGTTCCTCCACATATATTTTATTTCAGTCATAGAGTTTACCTACAAAGTGTTTTAAATTTTAATACATAGCCAATGTGAAACCAGGAGATTTCAACTCTTAACCATTCAGAGTTCTAATTTTTATTGAAGAAAACACAGAAGGCATCGTTTGAGCAAGGCTTGCGTTGCACATATAAACAGTCTTGAAATGGAATAGCCGCTGATGCTTCTGAAAGCAGACTTCCAGCTCATGGAGTCCCTGTCACTTCCTATTTCCTACCCTTTCCCTGCCTCACATCCTCACATATGCCCCTTGTCTGGCCCCACAGGTATTTGTTTTGTCCCCTCCTGAATTTAAGAAAATCTTTGTTACTCTTGTGACCCTCTCTCACCAGCCTGTGCTTGGCCAGGCGGAGGCTGGGCTTTTCTCTTTGTGCTTCTTTCTCTGACCCTTCCTTTCCACCCCTTGACAATCCTGAGCTTGGCGGCCAGTGATGGTAACAGGAACTTCAGCTCAGAGAAGCCTTCCACAGGCCTTCGCAGCCCCTGCCCCCCAGATGCCTGTGGGGCTGCAGAGCAGACCCGACAAGGGCTCCTTGTGACAGAGAAGAAAGGTGGGTAGGGTGCCTGTGCTTGTGGCTGAGCCCATGAGTTCAAGGGAGGAAGCAGTCAGCCTTCCGGAAGTTAAAAGGGAATGATTTCTACAAATGTCCCTTATGCACTTTTGTATTTCATTGACATTTTAATTAAGACCGGAGCACTCTTTGGGGAGCTCTGCTCTGAAGTTGAAATCACTTTAATATGCTGCCCTAGCATAAAGCTCGAGATGAATGGAAGCCTGGGGTTCTCATATGTTCCCGGGTACTTACCGATTCTTTTTCACAATGCATTATGATGTTAAGACGGTTTATAAGTTTCTATTGGCTAAGTGCAGCCATATCAAATTATAATTTTGCTCAGTGGATTTTGCTCTAAGAAGATTAAAGAGCACCCAGGCCTTCCCCTGTGGGAAGTAGGCCCTGAGATCACCTCAAGCTTAAGGCAGTCCCCAGGAATTGAGACAGTTGCTCTCAAGGGTGAAGTGAGCTCTAGTTAAGGGGGAGATGAGATCTCAATGCAACAGGGTCCCAGCCTCAACTTGAGCAGGGAAGGGTGCTAGATTTAAGTTCTAGCTGAGCGTGAGTCCAGGTGGAAGGGGAAAACCTCCTCAAATCTTACACTGCACATTTTGGCTCACGGAACTATGCATTCTGTGTTGTTATTCAGATCTTTTTCTCTTGGTGGCTGAACCTTGAAGCGAATCAAATGTGTGTGATGTGAGGGGTTCCCACCCCGCTCTTTAGTCATAGCTTCAGTCTGACATTGTCCCATGCTTGGGGCACACTTACCGTGCCCATTCTTTATGAAGATGGCTACCTGTATGTCATCTACATTTTGTGTGAAATGGCTTCCACAAACAGTAGGAGTGATACTATCAGTTTGAAATGGTTATGTACCCTCCAAACTATGAAACAGAGGAAGAATGTTGAACTAGCAGCTGCTACCAAAGTTTGAAAATTTCAAATAAATAGGGTTAAAAAAAAAGTTCATTTAATAAACTTTTTTGGAAAAGTGAGTTCTCATCCAGAAAAAGATTAAAGAAGAGTTTAAAAGTTGGCTCTCTACCTCACAATTCATACCAAAATTAATTCTACATGAAAGGTTTTTATACATATAATAAACACACAGCAGAATTAAAGAAAATACAGAGAATATTTAAAATAATCTCAGGGTGGGTGAGAATTTTCAAAATGACTGAAATGCTGGAAGTCATAAAGAAAACATGGATTAATTTGCCTATAAGGAAATTAAACATTAAAAGTAAACTGAACATGAAAAATATTTGTAGTCCATATCCTACCAATGGTGGACATGCTGAACATAAAAAGAGTTCCTATAAATCAATAAGAAAAATCAACTAAACAGAAAAATGTGTTGAGAATATGAATGGGTAATTCATAACAAACGATATGCTGTTTTTCTGCTCACCAGATTGGTAAATATTACAAATACTGATTACACCTTCTAGTTAGGAAGTTCTGGACAAATAAGCAGTTTCATCAGTACATGCTTTACTGTCTCTGGATAGACTCCTAAGAAAGAAGTACTTGTCTCTAAGGGGAGAAGCTATGTGGCTGAATGCTACATGTGTGAGAGACTTCATAAATTTAAAATTATCTTTACCATATGCACGTTTCACTTACTAAAATAAAAACATATGCATATGTAGATATATATCTACTCTGTATATAGTGCAAATTATATTACAAACATAGACACAGAGATGTACAAACAGCATTCCTAGCTTGATTCTCAAACATTTTCCCACTAGCGATTGCCAGTAGAGGCTCTAGCCCAAGAACAAACATTCTAGGAAGCAATTACACTTGGCTTAGCAAGAACTATTCTCCTTTCTCTTTTCTCCTCTGACCTCTAGGCCCTCACAACCACAGACCTAAGAGAATTAACACATAGTGAAAGTCAGTAATGTTGTTGAATGAATGCACGCACTGACTGCACCTGGAGTTGAACCAGGAAGAATCACTTTCTTCTCACACTTTTCAAAGTTAGGACCAGAACGTGTGATTTTCATGGTTTAAAAATGGGAACGTGGATAGAATAAAATGATAGGCTACCTGGAACACAGGGTGACAGGAGGAAACGGTTAGGTCTAGCCATACAACTTTGGACATGTTACTTAAACTTTTAAGTTTTTGTTTCCTGGTCAGTAAATTAAAAACAATAATAACTACCTTCTGGATGATCAATAAATCCTAACTGAATTGAATAATGTTCTTATTAGTCAGGAAAGAGAAACATCTTAGTCACAATTGGGGTAAATGAAAGTGGGAGGCAGGGAAAAGTTTCAAGTAATGCTGGTGTTAGGGCCAGGAATGGAAGTATTAGAGGAGTGTATTGGTCCATTTTCAGTTGCTATAACAAAATACCTAAGGTATTTAAAAAGAAAAGAGGTTTACTTAGCTCACAGTTTTGGAGAGCAAAAGTCTGAGTACACTAGTTGGTTTTTCTCTGCAAGGATTCTGGCTGAATCATGCAGATTTATGGCAGGAGCATGTGCAATAGAGGTCACATGGCAAGACAGGAAATGAGGGAGACTCAGGAACAGGTTCATTCTTGTACAATGAACTCACTTCTCAAGAGCAACATTAATCCCTTCCAAGGGTAGCAGACCCAGGGACCTAACCACGTTCCACTGGACCCCATCTGTTAAAGGTTCCATCATCTCTGAAGATCACCAATCTGGGGACCAAGCTACCAACAGATGAAACTTGAGAGGGACAAACCACATCTAAGCCATAACAGATGGGTAGGGAATAGGTCTTCCTTTAAAAATAGATTAAAGGTCTGTGTCCCAAGGGACTTCCATTACTTTTATCCAAAGCTGAATCAGGGGACGAGTAATGTAAGGTCCATGAATGAATGTTTTGTCTTTGTGGGATTTTAGACCCACCACTCTATTTGTGTCTCTATTTCTATGAGCACCAGTGCCTGTGTACATGTGTGTATTACATGCATACATGTGTATATTTTGTAGAAGGGATTTTTAACTAAGACTCAGATACTACCCCAATTCCACTGTTCAGTACAGTACCTGGAAAACCTTTGATAAATGTGTTTCATGGGGGTGGGGAATCAGTTTTTTCATCCATAAATGGAACTAATTTCTCCTTATTTCACTCACAAGGTTGTTTTTGTTTTTAAGAAGCAAGTGAGGTGAAGGATGAGAAAGTGATGCAGACTGGAAAGAGTTATGCACACTAATAATTATTAGCTCTCTCATGCCTTTACTGAATGTAACCTTTGGCTCTTATTAACAAGCCGGCTCTCTTGGAACTTCTGCTTGGATATTTAGGCTACCCACATTCTTGGTCATTTGTATCTCAAGGCAAATTCATAGGTTCAAGGAGATAATGAGGTAGAATAAACCACAGTACTAAAATAACAACAGCAACAACACCGGTGGTAATAATGCCAACATATTGAGTGCGAGCTCTCTGCTGGTCTTAGTAGAGACTTATCCAGAGAGGTGGGAGACATAGGAGAAGAAAAGGCAAACCACATTGGTTTCAGAAAAAGGAGCTGGTAGAGGGCTCTAGTCCTCACTCATGGTGTCTATGCATATATGTGCATGTGCATGGATGCATGTGTGTGTGTGTGTGTGTGTGTGTGTGTGTGTGTGTAGGTGTGTTTGCAAGCTCTGCTCATCTCTTTCTCCTTCAGCACAACCTGCAGAGTGAGGAGACAGGGAAAGGAGGGAGGTGGCATTTCCCAGTGCTCAGGTTCCCCTGAGATCCCTGGGTAGTTGAGCCTGAGTGTAAGTCCCAGCCTCCACCTCTCCTGACAGCTCACATGGTAATAATGAAGAGATTCCCAGACTTTGAAAGATCTAGGTCACAGCTTTGACTGCCAGTGTTGTGCTGTGTGACTTCACCAGGTCTCATTTCCTTTCTTGGTTTTACCATCTGTTCTGTTGAAAGAAGACAACAGACATCTGTGATTTTTGCCACCACCCACGGTCTTCATTCAGCCCACCCTCTGAAGTCTGGGTGAATAGGGCCAAGAGAAACCCACCCTCAGTTCCAAGTGAATGTGTGACCTTGACCAATGGATAGTCTTTAAGATGGGCAAGTGACCCTGTAAGCGCCATAAAGCTGCCTAATGGCTTCTGCTGAGACCTCTGCACTGGAACACAATATATCGTGGGACTCAGTCCTAGGAACATGGCGTCTGGAGCTCCTGATAGCCATTTTGCTACCATGAGAGAAGAACAACTGTCCAAACCAACGTAGCTAAAAGTGGAGCAGCGAGACAAAGAGAAACTTAGTTCTGGGGACGTCATTAATTAAGCACCTTTTCTTAGTTACTTTTCTCTTGTTGCTGAGACAAAGTACCTGGCAACCAAACTTAAGGCAGGAAAGGTTTATTTAGCTCACAGTTTGTGGAAGTTTCAGTCTATACTCAGCTGGCTCCAAGGCAGAGTGGCACATGGCAGAGGGCAGCAGTTCATGGTGGAAAACAGCAAACGCAGCAAGAGCAAAAAGGGAGGAGCAGCAGAGAGCCAGCCTCTTTCTCTTCCTTATAGTGTATGTAGGCTCCCCGCCCAGGGTGAGTGTAGCACTCACACCCATAATCCCAGTGTTGGACCATGAGTAAATCAAAAACTCTACAAGCTTGCTTCATGACTGCATGAGGTTTTGAGGGCACATCCAGATACAAACCATAATACACCTGGATCCAGGTGCTCCTGATTAGATTTCTCTGTGTTTTTCTGTCATGTGAGCTAGTAATTTGTTCTTTCCAGGACTTGTTTAAGCCAATTTAACTTGGGTTCTGTCACTTGGAGCTGAGTGTAGTGACCTTAGGGAGTTATTATGTGATTTTTGAAGAGATTATAATGAGCATGTTCAGTTTGGAAATCTTGGAACTTCAAGGCTCCTATGAGCTTCCCCAGAGTAGGTGGTGCTAGTGCAGGAAACTGAGTCATAAGATCTCAAGCACAGCCACCAAGCTCCACAGAGAGACAGTTCTGCCCAACGCCCACATCCCCTGCCTCTGCCAGAGAAGGGCTCGATGAGTCTTGTGACTCACAAGCCTTTGCTCATGTGACTCTTCTGGTACAGAACTATTAATGGGCTTGACTGTGACCCCGACTTCACTCAGGGCGTTAGGTAATAAATAGTGGTCACATTATTGCATTAAAAAAAAATTGACAACTTCTAAGTACTGAAAAACATCTGGCCCCAACAGTTTCAGACAAAAGGCTTTCAGACTTACAGTGTCCTCAACTCAAACCTAGAGGCTTTCACATAAAATTTCACTTTCCTGGTTTTCTTGAAAAGGCAGTTGCTCTGGCATTGCCACACAGGGGCACAGTATCCTGAGAAACAAAAATCATTTGGCCTCTGGAGTCTGCACCCTGAGGGTGATAACAGCCTGACACAGAGCTGTCCCACCCCTTTTTGCATCCCTGCCTATTCCCCCTGTGGTACACTGACAATCCACATCCATCCGGACAGAAGACTTGATCCTCCTCTTTGCTCATGGGTGATGGCACTGTGACAGGCTGCAGAGTTTCCCAAAGTGCTGCCATTCCTGGACCCTTCTGTCTCCTTCTGGGCCACGTTGTATCACCCCCAGCCATGAAAACAGTCTCCTTTGTATCTGCTGAGGTGACTTGTCCCAGCGCCACCCTCTGATACCACAACCCATGGGCACTTAGTTCCCTTATATTAAAGGGTATAGATGTTGCACAGAACCTAGACACACTCTCCTGTATACTTTCAACCATCTCTATATGACTTGTAATACCCAAAACAATGTCAATGCCAAGAAGACCACTGTTATACCATACTGTTTAGGGAATAACGACAAGAGGGGAAGTTTGTATGTGATCAGATACAAATTTTTTATAATATTTTCAATCCCCAGTTGGTGAAACCATGGGTGCAAAACCTATGCATACAAAGGGCCAAGAGTCCTGAGCATAGCTATCAGCCTATGTGCATCGGCTCCGGCCTTTCTTGCAACAGCCCTAGGAGAGGACATTCTGCTCCTTTTCAGATGAGGAGTTAGAGGACCAGAGGTGCCACAGGTCTCACCTGCAGCCACACAGTCAGAAGGAGCTAGTGCTGGGCAAACCCCTTTGGGAGCTTCTCTTGACTTTCACCTCCCAATCAATGCGCAAATGTGATGACCGTGAAATCCCCACTCCAGGTTAGAGAGGAGGAAGGTGGGAAGGAAGAGAGAGAAGCAAAGAAGCAAAAACATTAGAAGAAATGGAGACTGTCTACACAAGGAGCCTTCAGATCATCTGGTCCAGTGGTCTTGTTTCCTCTTTGGGGAAAGCAGGGAGGAGGCAGGGTCAATAGTAGGTATGGAGTAGAGAAAATGGTCATGACAGTGGTTTCTGAGAATTAATTTCTGAAACCTAGTATGGTGACTTTGGGCTTTGCCATTTGCCACCCCTGTCCCCTGCAAACTTCATTCTCTAGTTTAATCAGAGGGAGGGAACTCCTGGCCTTGTGCCTGGGGCCTATGCTATCTCTCCTTCCTCAAGAACAACATCCCCTTGGGTCATCTTTCTGTTCTACTGTCTCCCCTTGGACCTGGTGAAGTAAAACCCACTGGTGTGGGTCACACCTGTGCCCAGAAGAGGGTTAAACTGCAGTTGGAGAGACATCTAGGGCCACCAAGGCCTAGACAGAGGAACGGGACTGCAGGCAGAAGGGGAAAATAAAATAAAGAGGTCCTGTGAAACAGAGAGCACTTGGCCTCTGCCACATCCATCGGCGGGAGACAGCTCAACTTCTATATAAAGTGGCGAGTTTTGTGTGAGCAGATGCATTTTGTTTTCCTAGGAGGCATCGATGATTAAATTATCAGAAACCAAGCTAAAAACCAGGCTGCCTGAATATTTTCCCCACATGTCCCTCAGGTCTCCCAGGCACCTCCTGCTTACGAGGTGCTAGCTTTATCTCTGAAGCTTTAGTTTAAATGTCCAACACATCTTATTAATGAAAGTAATAAGCTGTTGTTTATTATAGGTCATAATGGGGAATATGACTATTTAATATAAATCTGACATTTAAATTCCACTTAGTTCTGAGATGTGGACGATATCAAGGCATAACTCTTTACCCTGGAGTGAATACTCCCTGGGTCTGCATTTTTAAGCATTGAAGTTTTCAAAGTAATCAGGTTCTTTTTTTTTTCCAGAGGAACCAAATTGTGAAGACATCTGTTCTGTTATTAATTTCACATAAATCTTAAGCTCCTCAAGGCCAGAAATGAGGCTTCATTCACGTCGAATTAATGAAACATGATTGTAAGTCCCTTGCATGGAAATGCTGTCACACGGTTCTGAGCTGCTTATAAGCACTGAGTAATCTCGGAAACTGCCAGGGGAGAGCCACTTGAAATCCGGCCTCCCCTCCCCCACAGCCTGAAAACAATATCTGAAAATATCACAACACTAACTATATCCTGAAAGATTAATAGCAGATGAAAATTTCTGGGAAATGAATCAGACTTTCTCAGTAAAGGATACAAAGATCTCAGGCAAAAGCAGATTGCACAAGTGAAGAGCTCTTTGGATACAGTTTAATAACTGTGCCTCAGGCAGCTCTGTGATATACCCACAAGGAGGGGGTCCTGAAATCTCTTGCAGAGGTCTCTTTTGGGAGGGTATTGGAGAATGTGCGGCACGTGACATGGATTTTAAATTGGAAAGCTTGACCGGCCAGAGCAGGATGCATGTGTTGTAAGCATGTGCGTGTGTTCATGTGTACATGTGTGCTCATATGTATGAATTTATGTGCAAATGTATTCACGAATATCATCAGTGTGTGAGCTTGTACGTGCATGAATGCATGAGTAAAAATGTGTACTGTGGGTCTGTGTTTGTCAATAAGTATGAGAGTATGTGTGTGAACTTGTAAGTATGGAAGTGTGTGTGTGTGTGTTTGTGTGTGTGTTGGTGTGTGGTGAGTGTACACATACACATACATGGAAGTATTTTCAGGGCAGACATGGATCAGCCAGATGGGGATAAGTCTTAAATAGCAGCTCTACACAATCCTATGCCCATCTGAGCCATTCTTGAAAGATGATGGCTCCTGAGGTTTTGGGTGTATGGGGCATGATTTTCTTTTTCTGTCAAATCATTGAAAATGCCAGCAGAAAGATTGTCAGGAGGGAGCCTTGGGGCGGGGGTTGGGGGGAGCCTGAGATTTCTTAATCAAACTTCCAAGTGTTATTTTTGGTCTTCTGCTGAGCTGGGACCCAAAAAAGAATCTGCATATGATATTTACATCTCAAACCTTCAGAGCCTCATTAGCTTTGATAGTTATTTATTTATTTATTTGCCAAAAAAAGGAATTTAAATCAAACAGAGAGGCACAAAAGCAAAACCTTTGAATGTAGTGCAAAATTAATTAAAACAGGCAGCCGATGGATAGAGTGGAATACAATAAATTTCAGAGAAAATACAATGAAATTAATTAGACTCTGATGGGAAAAATTCTTCCTCATTCAGTGATCATCCACTGGAAATTAATGAGTCACAAGGATTGATACTGGAAGCAAAGCCAGAACTTTAGCCCCCATCTTTCTAAAAGCTTCTTTCTTCATTTCCTTGGATTCTGGTCTTCCAAAAATAAACCAGTCGAACTATGGGATATTGTATTTTACTATGTTTAGGGGAAAATAGTCAAGTTTCTCTAGTCTCTGCTCAGCTCTCCTCAACCATCCCTAAAATTAATGTGCAGGTGGACTGAACGCAGCCATCAGCAGATGGAAACACATCCAACTGCTGAAGGACACTGAGCTGTACAGTCAGCATTAGCTCAGATGGTGGGGCCAATCTGTGCAAATAAATAGGGGAGTCCCAGCTACATTTCTGCCCTTCAGTAACTTGAGCCTTGCTTTAGAATCTCACTTTGTAAATCAGTGAAAATATTACCATCCATCCAATTGAAAAAACCTTGACCATCAATATAAGAAAGACTTTGAGCTTTGTTTAGCATAAGGCAGCATCATGGGGTCTGGCTTTCTTGTTGGAAGCTCTTTTGAACGGAACGATCAGTTAATATTGATGCTTTTTGTTCTTTGGTATTATGTGATGTACAACTGGCCCAGCGGGACAATTTAATACATACTTGGCCTGTTGCAAATTTTTCAAGTTGGCCACATGTGTCTTTGGTGAGTCCCAAGCCTCTTGTCAGCTTCTTTTAGACTTTCTTTTCTACCCTCACCTTAGCTAAGTCTGAAGGCTATCAGGGAGAGCGTGGTCATTACTAGCCTAAAGAGAGCAGACTTTGAGAAATACCTGGATAAGCCTTAGTTCAATCTTTAAAGATGGCTAGCACACTAATGCTAGACTTTCAGCTCTATGGCAGTTGGATGGAAAGGATGTTTTTGAGGAAAAGGTCTTTCCAGCTATCCCTTAAAGTTCCAATGCATGAAGATGGCATTGTTTAATAAGTTGATAAGTTATGCTAGATTTAGTTTTCATCCATGTAAAGTGGAAGGAGGTGAATAAGAACCAGAATGATATTTGAGAATTGTTAGAGCCTGTGTGATAGCTGATGGTAACCTATAGAAAGAGTAGGGGTGGAAGGAGAATGCTTTGCTGAGTACAGTGAAAACCAAAGCTCTTCCTTTCCTTGTAATTAGCCCATGAGTTCTTTCTTCCTTTTATTCAGAGTGTGTGCGTGTGTGCATGTGTGCGTGTGTGCGTGTGTGCGTGTGTGTGTGTGTGTGTGTGTGTGTGTGTGTTTGTGTGAGATCTGTGGGCCAGGTCATGTATCACATAATTTTTCACATCATTTCACTTACCCCTTCGGAGATGCATATTCCTAACAGGAGTTATAGTCAAAGTATTTAACAATTAATAAACCACAGATGCTGGTCAATCAAACAGAACTCTGAGAAAAGCACTGGAACTGGGTCTGGGATGCCCTTGACTGTGCCAAGTATTCATTTGTGGATGAGGAAAAGTGAAGGGTCAGAGAGGGGCATTAGTGGAGGAGCCAGGGTGGCTGTCTGGAGTGGGAAACTATTTACCAATTAGCCTGGGAACTGCTGTAACTTTTAAATAACTAATACAGGCTCTGGTGTTGGCTATGGTTGAACGTCAGCTCTGATTTTCAGTTTCCCCACTCTGCAAAGGACATTCTCCAGACGGTCAAGTAACTGTCTCAAGGGCAACCGACATAGAGTGACAGTCCATGGTAGCTGCCTTCAGCCTTTCTCTGCAAAGTTCACCAAGACTCCAAAGTTCATGCTCCTTAAATTGACCTCAACATACCCCAGACTGGCCCACCATTTCTTTACCAAGATGGGGAGGAAAGGTTCCAGAATCTAGCTTGAATGGGGGGGAGAGTTGCCAGATTTAGCACGTAAACATACAACACATTCTTAAATTTGAACTTCACACAAACAACAAATAATACACTTGCTTAATTTTAGCAAATCACATGAGATACATATTAAAAAATTATTTGTTGCTCACCTGAAATTCTAATGTAATTAGATAACTTGTATTTTATCTGGCAATCCTAAGTAGGGTGGGGTTGGGGGTAGGGGTGTGGAGAGTCTCCCAGAAATATGGTGATATTTCAAATACCAAAGTATTGCAATCTCTAGAGACAGTGTATGTTCTAAGAGCTCCCATTTTCAAGTTGGTGATTTCAGCTTCATTCAGAATCCTTCCAGGCCATACGTCTAGATCATAGAATGGCAGGGGGAGATCATCATGTAGACCAACACCCTGCCTCACTTTTCCATTCCCCACGTCATCACAAGCAGACAGAACCCAGGCACTGGCACTGTGGCTTGGCTTTGAAGCTGGGGAGCAGAGCCTACAAGGCATGTCCTCATCTCTCAATCACATGGGAATGACTCCCTTCCTGAAGGCCTGCTTGATTAGCCTGCTGCAAGTCTCAGGGTTTCTCAGATGCAGTTCTAATTCCTGTAGCACTCCCGCCCCAGCCAGATGATACTTATTAGAATACAATGCTTTTGAAAAGCAAACCACATCTTAATTAAAGATTGGCCATCTAAAGCCTGTTTGTAAATAAGAAAAATTAAGCAACTACTCTGAACAGGGCAGTGTGTTGCCTCTGACGGTTAGAACACCACTGTCTACACATGGTTGAGGGTCTCCTGTATTTACTGCAGCCCCTGAGTCTGCAGTCAGACTGGGTGCTCCAGTGCACAGCAAATACCAATGGGCAGCAATGCCAAACTGAATAGCTGGAGTCACTTTCAGAGCACCCTGTCAGGCCTGCCTTCTATTTCAATCACTCACTCTCACAGACAGCTGTCCGAACACAGTACCTGGGGCGGGGGCGTAATAAGGTTGTTATCTGTCTGCAAAGTAGCCTGCTACCCATGCTAATGAGTCCATTTCTGGGGCCAGGTGAACACGGAGAGAATTAGGCCTTTGCCTTACCTCTGTACCAAGAATGACGAACTGGTAGAAAATAGAAACTTCTCAGGAATACAGATTCTTAATGTGGTCTCATGGAGCAGAATCCCCCAAGAATTGCATGGAAAGAATTCAGGGAGTCCCGAAATTGGAAGGGAAAAAGGTGTATGTTTTTATTTTTGCTAACTTCTAACTGAACATGATTGCCTTTAATTTGAATAGAAGCAAGACAGCTCAACTTTATCAGCAGAAAATTGGACTGTTATCTATAGAAATCACTGAAATTTTCATATTAAATTAAAATTATTGTATGACATCTTGAAATGCACTCCTTCATATCTGGAGATTGTAACAATTATTAGATTCACTTCTATATCTTGCCTTCTAATAAGAGCGCATATGGTAATATATCCACTTGAAAAATTAGTCAAATGACTTATTTTATGTAATTTGATTTTCTTATATTCTGTTTTTCTTTTATGCATTTTATGCATGTGAAAACATTATTCTATAAGAAATTTTGAGGACTTTATACTACATGAGATAAGCCAGACACGAAAGGACAAATGTACAACTCCATATATAGTCTACACGGGCAGACAAATCCATAGACAGTAAGGAGAAGGTTTGTGGCCAGGGGAGAAGGAAATAATGAGTTATTATTTGATGGGGACAGAGTTTCAGTTTGGCAAGATGATAACAGTTGTGGAAATGGACAGTGGTGATGGTCCGTACACTTAATGTATACTTAAAATGGTAAATTTTAGGTCATGTATATTTTATCACAATTTTTCAAAATCTACAGGAACAGTGCAAGTATTTTCACATCACGCTTAAAGCACCACATTACTCTGGAAAAGAGTTCACAGGCCTCACTAGAACAGTCTGTGGCAGAACCCAGACTGAGAACTTTCAAGCAATCAGCAGTCCTGATGCCCGGCCCACCTTCCCAAGTCTGTTCTGTTTTGAGTGGGCTGGCTCTTTCTTCAGGGGCCAGCTTGACTGTACCATTTCTGTGGCCTCTGTTCTGTTTCTAGGGCTGACCTGGGGATTCACTCAATCCCTCCAAACATCCTTCTGATATCTCAGTTGAAGCTTGCTGCCTGCCAGGTGACTACAGCCTTGAATTTTCTTTAATTGAAAAGTTATACTGGCAAGCATCAGAGAGCATTTAAACCCTACTAGTACCAACTTGAGACTTCCTTTTTTGCTGCAATCGGGAAACTTGCTCTATGAGTCAATGTGACTTAATACTTTGACCACACATATTGATATATATCTCAGGGTTGCTGTCCCACATTTCATAAAACATTGCACAATCTTACCATACCCTCTGAAACTTCTAAACACTTTACAGATGAGGAACTAGAACTCAGAAGAGTCACAAAAACTTCTCAGTCCCCAAAGTTTTTACATCGCACATTTTCCCATAATGACCTTTCTTCTAAGAAGTCCAGGGCTGCCTCAAATGAAGATCATATTTTGAGAAATCTGGCTTTGAACCTGCCAGAGAAACTAAGGAACTAACCAAACCAACTTTGTCAGAACTGTAGAGTTCAAAAGGCCCAACCCAGCTAGCGCACCCCTCCTGGGTTAGGCCCCGAGAGGGCCTGCCGCAGCCCTGAAGCCGAGCCTCCTGTTCCCCATACCCTGACATCAGCTTGAGGGTTGGTCCAGGCTTCTGCTTTGCCCATGTGACATAATTTGGTTTCTTTCTCAGCGCTAGTGATGGAGGGAATGGGGGAGAGCGTCTGCATTTGGAATAAGTCCTGCATCTGGAACCGCGCAGACCTCAGTTGACACCAACACATCATGATCACTGTGCTGACCCCTTGAAATGGAGCCTCTCAATTCTTCTGAAACTTGCGTCACTCATGAATTCCCTTTATAATCTCGGCCATATTTAAATGTTATGGGTACTTTGGCCTGTTTAATGTTTTTCTTTTTCTTTTAAATGAATCCACTTTTAAAACTTAAATCCACTTACAGACAAAGCAAATTTTCTTATTGCTGCTCTAAATAAACAACCAGGAGCCATAAATATTAATCCAATAAAGTATTTATTAAATTCTACTTTAGTACCTCTGCCTGCTCCCCTCTCCCCTCCCCTCTCCTTCCTCTTTCCCCTCCATATGTACACATAAGCATACGCATATCTGCATACATTTTAAGGTTAAAAAACAAGAGGAAATTTGGAGCATGTGGGGTTAGAAGTACCCAGACACCTAGAAGGCCCCCGAATCTGGAACAAACTCACCAGAACCTGGAGTAAGGGATCCCTTAAGAGTTGTCCTCTGACATTTACCAAGAGGTTCCCATAGAAACAGTCTGTAATTCCCCCACTAGAGCCTCATGTGTAGAAGAGAAACATTGCTCTCCTTCTACAACTTCTCTAGAGATGCAGGAAACCTAACACACAGAGCAGAAATGCAGGTTCCCGGTGCTTTGTCTCAACAGAGGCCTCAGGAAAAGGGAGAGCCCTTAGAGACGGGAGGAGGCAGAGAAAGACAAGATTTGCCAAGGGAAATGCTACTCCCTTAAGCAGGGCCTGAAGAGTCCCTGGGCTTTGCATGTATCTAGGAGCACGGGGAGGGAGGTTGCCAAAGCACACAGATAAAAGCAGGCAAGGACATCGTTCAGGTGGAGCATGACTGTGAGTCAGTTCCCCTGTTGCCTCTTATCTCCTGTGGGTGGAAAGGAAAGGCTGATGGGAAGGCCAGATTGCAGCCCAGCCGGGGCCTGCTTCTCATCGCTGGCAAACCACTTCCTCGGGCTCCCTGGAGCCCAGCACATCTGGCAACCTGGTGGGCTTTTGTCTTAAGAACCCAGAAAATACAAACACAGACACGCATGCAGGCGTGCGTGATCTATAAATGCACTGAGAAGTGCTGATGGGAATTCTAACTTGTTCTGTGGTCCTAAACAAACTTGTCCCCTCTCTGGGCCTCAGTTTTCTTAGGCTATAAGATTGTGTGGGGGGGGCAGGGGGAGTCAAGGCTAGCTGATGACTAAGAATTCTTTTTATTCTTATAAAGGAAAATCACAATAATTTGGCTGATGCTTTCACAGAAAAAATACAGAAACACATGGAAGGCCCAGAGAATAATTATGAATGTTGTTGGTTATGGAAGTGCAGTTTTACAGAGCCACATGCCTCCACCATTTAGCTGGATTAAGGAAAACCCAGCTAAATGGCAGGCTATCAATTATCAGACAAAAAGACGAAGTCATACAAATTTAAGGATGTACATTTATTTGCTCCAAATGAATGAGCTTAATTTGAAACTATATATTAGAGATCACATCACTGGTGGCTTTGTTTCTTTTGCACTCTATTATGATTTTAAAAATTGAGCAAACATTTTCATAACAGGAGATTTTTTTCCTGAAAGTCACAATGTCCCATCTCTTTAGAAAAATCTATGGATGCAGCAATCTGCAGTTTGTTCATCCTGTCTTGTCACCTGCCCAACCTAGATATTTGAATCTGAGATTCTACTTTGCGTAAAAAAGGTCTGGGTTTCCAAGGAAGAAAGGGAAAGGTCCCTGCTGGAAGTGTCACGGTCATCCCTGGTGACTGATACTCAGCCTCGCAACAGTCTCTCCACCCCAGCCCGGTCTTGCTGGCCATGAGCAAGGCCTGATACACAGCGGCTGTCTGAGCCCTTTGCAGAAGTAGCTGCCCTGCCTCTTAGAGGTAAGTGTCAGCCAGTGAGGGCTGGGACCCATATGCTTCCCAGAAATATCCCCACCTCCCATTTGATCCGGGTGTCCTGCTGAACCTCCTCAGCACCTCCTGCCAACCGGTGGCTTTTCATTTCTTCTACCCCAGGCCTTTTTCCAATGTGTGAAATGGCTTTCTCATTTTTTCTGCAGAGGTTCTGCATGCGTGGTAAAAGGGGTTTTGCCAGGTGAAGGCTTTTGCAAAAATGACTTTTCAGAAAGGCTTTTTCCTCTGGAACTTGCAAGATCCCATCAAGTTAGCTGGTCTTCATCCTCTTCACTCTCTGCTTCCACCTTCAGCATGCTGTAGGGGGCCCGAGGGAGATAGAAAGGGCCACAGCCAGAGGAGGTTTCCGGATGAGTAAACTTCTTGGGCCCGATCCTAGTCTCACAGCTGGAAATGGCAAGAAGTCATGCAAAGAAGACGGAGGAACCTGTGTCAGGCACAGAGGGAGGCATGTTGGGGAGCAGAAATGGAGAGCTGCTGTGCACATGTGTTTTCGTGGAGTATTGGTAAAGGCTGGTGAGGCATGAACAGTAGGCTGGGCCCACAGGGCAGAGGGCTGTGAATGCCCTGCTACAGCTTGAACTTTGTCCTGGAGTCAGTCAAAGCCATTAGAGCCTTAGAGCCTATGAATGAAATGGTCAGACCTGTATTTTGCAAACAGCAGTGGATTGATTAATTTGGAAGAAATACAAGCTTCAAGAGGAACAGAGAGAAAACAACAGCCCAAGTCCACACGAGAGACACCAGGCTGGGCTGTGTGGCTGGAGGTGGCAGCCAAGGAGAATCTGATGTGAGGATACTTCTGTGGGCCCGTGTATAAAATGAGGAACAGGTGGAGTTAGTGTCCGAATGCCTGCCCCAGCTTCTGAGAGACATTGTCTCCAGGCAGACAGAGATGGCAAAGTTCAGAGAAAAAGGCAATGAGTCTGGTTTTACACTTAGGGAAGAAATTAACGTGGAAGGCAGAGACATTGTTGGGGTTTGCGGTGTCCCATTTACACAATTCATGGATGGATATGTGTGGTTTTCAAACACATAAAAGATCCGTTTTATCCTACTGGAGGATAAAACAATTTAGGTAGTCCTTTTCTTTCTGCCTTTGCTGTTTGGGAGAATCCCATCCAGCCTTTGAGGCCTGGCTGGAATGTCCTCTGTTCCTTGCAGAACTGTAACCTTTCATGCAGTTCCTTCATGTTTTTATCTCACAGCAGCCACTTTCCTACAGAGCTGAAGTTCATGGTCTCATCTCTTTCCTCAGGGATGACAGACACACTGATTTAATCTTCAGTTCTTCCATCTGGCATAAGTGTGAAATATATGGAAGGTGCTAAAAGTTGAACAGCGAACACATAATGTTATTTGTGTCCTTCTTATAGGTTTATATCCATGGCACAGGGAGACCCAAAGGATCATCTCAGATCACACAGCCATCTTAGACTAGATCCCTGGTACTCCTCCCTTATCTTCCTCCCTGAGTTAGTATTGTTTAAGGCCATATTTTTGTATATCACTTAAACCCATCCATATAGTACCCAACCACCATCCAATCTGGGGAAGCTTCAACTAGCCCAACCTCTTAATTTTACAAAATGAAAGGCCAAACAGGAGAAGGATCTATTCAAGATTTTGTCATTTATTTCATTCATGCATTTATTGACTTGTGTCCATTAATAGCTCCTATGCATCCAGCCTTTTGAACCAGACCAAGGGCAGATGAGGGGTCATGTTCTGCATCGCTGAATCAATCCTAGCACAGTGCCTTGTCCCTAGCCCCACCCTAGCTGGCAGAAGGAGTTTTCATAATTTCTGCCCACATTTTGTGCACATGGGTGACTTGAACCCGCAGTGTCACATTAACATCTTTTCATTTTAGTAAAGCAGCTGTGTTTTCACCCTATCCTGGGCTTCTCTTCCCTGTACAACATACTTGGAGAATGCCACTAATTTCAGAGTCTGGCTTCCAGACGCAGACGTCAAAACAGCTACCTTTCATCTCAGGTTTGTAACACAGAAAGCCTTCAATATTGGGAACAGATAGCCTTGGAGGTGGGTTCATATCTCTCAGCAAGATTGCTGTAACTTAACTCTCCAGCACTTGATCAAGGCCCTCTCTCTGCCTCGTAGGTATTTTAATACAAATGTTCCTTTCTTTTGACTGATTGAAGGTCTCCAACCTGCAATAAATGAAACATCTGATCCCCCTGAATCCAAATCACTTTTTCTTTGATTTTCTTTTACTTCTATTTCTTCATCCTTTGTTCTACAGCTCGAATCAAATTTCCCTTTAGAAATTGAAAGAATGTGTGTGGGTTTTTCCTGCCTATTTTTTTAAAATCAAGCTCTAGTGCAACTGCTGGCTTGTGGACTAGAATATTAAGATCAAATTCAATGGCAGACTGTCTCCAGCAATGTGTTCTGTGTGCCATTGTCCCTGCCAGTGTGAGCAATGGCTGTACAAATTAGCTTCTGTGTACTAGTCACTGAGGCTAGCCTCCCAAGTAACCCTTAGGCTTGAGAGAAAGTAAGACCAAAGATATTTTCCCCTATGAAAAGAACTAAGTTATCCAAGCACAAAGGCCTACATGTTGGCATCTGGCTATGGAGTTGGGTGTTTAATTGCCTGTGTAATGACTCAGCCCATCCACATAATATTGAATTCTTCATTCTCAAGTAATAGGCCAGGAGGGATCAGTTAGTTGCTGAAATGAGAGCGTATACATCAGTCATTTCAAAAGGCAAACAGGGTCTCTGAGAAACTGATAAGATGTATTGTGTGTTTATTTCTCTGATAGTGCCTTGTGTCCACAGATAGGACATTGATCCACTCATTGATGTTGGTCTTGCATTTGGGTTGACTGAACCATAGGGAATAGGTATGATTATTACATGCTAGTAAAGCTATCTCTCTCCTTAAATTGATGGAAAGGGTTGTCCCTTAAGGGTTGTGATGATTAATCTTGATTATCAACTTCATTGAAACAAAAAAAAAACACTTAGGAAATTAGTAAAGCATATTTCTTGGTGTGTCTGGCAGGAGGTTCCACAGACAATTGAATCATCAGGGTTTTAACTTCAAGATTGCACTGAGCCATTGATGAGATTATAATTTGATGGCATTATTGGGAAGTGATGGAGATTTCAGAGAGGGGACAGAGTTGAAGGTAGTGGCTCATGGGAGCACTATCTTTGGGGCTATCTTTTGTCCCCAGCCCCTTCCTCTGTGGCCCTTTCCCTTTCAATCTGCTTTCTGGCTGCTATGAGTTCAGCAACTTTCCTCTGCAGTGTCCTTCCATGTGATATTTCTGCCCTGGAGCCAGCTGACTATGGACGGAAACCTCTGAAAGTGTAAGCCATGGAGATCTTTCCTCTTTTAAGTTATGTATGGCAGATGTTTAGTTCCAGCAATAAGAAAGTGACTTATAGGGGGATAATTGGGTAATTATCAGAAGGCAATAACAGATACATTCTGTTGTACTCTGCTATAGTCGCAATGTCTGTGTCCTTCCAAAATTCACATGTGAAACCTTACCAATGTGATAGTATCAAGAGGTGGAATCTCTGGGAAGTGACTAAGTCCCTAAGTGCCCTTAGGGAAGAGGCCTGCAGGAGTTTGTTTCATCCTTCTATTACACTGAGTATGCAGCAAGAAGTCACTATCTACGAGGAATGGGTCCTCATCAGACACCAAATGTGCCAGAGGCTTGATCTTGGACTTCTAGATCTCCAGAACTATACAAAATAAATTTCTATCGTTTATATGTGGGGTAGTGAATGGTGTTTTGTTATAGTAGCCCAGACAGACTAAGACATATTCCCTAACCTGTGATTTGCTGCTGCTCAGGGCTGCCAGCTTTCCTGAGCCTCTGCATAGTTGCTGGCTTCCAAGGAACTCCACTGATGGCCTGTCTCCTGACCCTTGCTTCTCATTCACCTACTCATGGTATCCATACCCTGCTTAGTCCTTTCCCTCAGAGTTGGTAATGTGACCCAGAAGAAAAAGAAAGTGATGTTTGCCCTATCTGAGAATGAGTTACAAAAGACCGTGGTTTACATCTTGGATGAGTTTGTGTTCTCTGTTTCTTTTGCTTCTCTCTCTTCTTTCCTCCCTTCAATGCCTTACTCCAGGGAGAGCAAGTTGCTATGTTGTGCACAGCCTAATGGAGAAGCCCATGTGTAAATGATCTGAAGCCTCCAAGCAACAGTTCGTGAGAAACAAAGGCTTCTAGACAACATCCATGTAAGTCTGGGTGTAGATTCCCTGGCCCAAGCTGAGGCTTACAATGACTTCAGCTGACAACTTGACTGCAGCCCTGTTAGAGACCCATAACCGCTCTCTTAAACTCCTAGATTCTGGGCCCTCAGAAACTACATGAGTCAAGCATGATTTTTGTTTGAAGATTCTAAGTTCAGATACTGTTCTGTAGTGATGAATAACCAAGGCACTCTGCAAACTGGGTTCAAGGCTTTCTGAGGAATTCTTGGTCAGCCTACTCAAGCTGAATGGTAGGGAATACTTGTTGCTTGTTGTTCCTTGTGTTCTCAGTTCTCCCTTCATTACAAAGATCCCTAACTTTTAAAGGAACACATGACTGCCTAGAATAAACATTACATTGTTCAGCTTCCCTTGCAGCTAGCTGAGATCGTGTGATTATATTCTAGTCAGAGGGCATGCATGGAAGTAGTGGGTACCAATTCTGGGGACTTCCTATGCTAGAGTGTGGGCCTTTCTCTGCCTCTTTCCTGTAGTCAGGAACTTTCAGTAAATGTTGGGGCTTCTACAACCATCATGCATGATGCAGTAATGATTCAGAGCAACAACTGGAAGGAGCAAGGAGCTTGGACACCAAGAAACAACCATCCAAACTCACACTACTGAAGCCTCTGCTATCTGGGAATGTTGTGCCTTGCAGATGACCCTAATCTCAAAGTTACCTTGGTCTGTCTCATCCATGAACAATGGTCATGGCTCATACCCTGTATCAGACAGGCTCCTGGAGGAAGAATGTCACTGATGGTGTCACCCAGTGATCTCTCAACCCCAGTGCAAACAAAATATGAGAGACAGGACTGTCTTAATTTTCTCTTTGTTCTTATGATAATTCTTGTTTTTAATAGTTTGGGGTCCTAACACTTATCTCAGAAGTCTTCACTGTCAACAAGGTCCCAAGATTTTCCTAGAAATTTCCCTTTTCTGTTGCCCTCATCACTCTTCCACAGGCCTCCTCTAGCCAGGAGGACAAAATGTTTTCCCACAATCATTCCTTTGTCCAGCAGATCCCAATCCCCACAAAGTGGTTTGCCTTGTTTCTTTTGTTTTCTTCTCCCACAGGAATCTCCACACTTCTTTGCTCTAATGTTGTCCTAGAAGTTTATGTTCCCAAGCTGCCCAGAAAATCTTACATTCTTCGACAATCAACTGATAACCCTGATGTGTCAATTATTCTGCCTGCCCATGGGTGCATAACACTCTCCAGAGGCCCCCTTTCTCCTAGTAGGATCTGTTTCCCCTATTCCCTAAGCCCTAATAGTCCCTTCAAGGTACTCCCTTCTTATAGGCTCTAATATTTCTCCAGAGACTTCCTCTGTTCTTTGGGCTTTGGTTTCCTCTCAGAATCTCCCATGGAGTCTTCCTTGCCCATTAGGTTTGAAAACGTTACCCACGCTCTCCCCCTCACCCAGTCATACAGGCCTTAGGAACCAGAAGCTCTTGTTGCCTCAGTGCCAACCCCTTACCCTTACAGGTGTTTCTGCTGCTCCTCACACCCCCAGGCTTTCCTGCTCATCCAGGCTCAGACTCACAACCAACATGCCTCAAAATTCTTTAGGATCTTCCTCTACTTTTGGGAGACCACACTTTCCTAGAACAGTAGGCTCCAGCTCCCAAACCTTGGCTTCTCAGCCCTCCAGGCCTTCGGTGGTCTGACTGTGTCCCTCCAAGTTTATGTGTTGCAAAGTTAATCCCCAAGTCCTATGTCAATAGTATTTGGAGGTCAACATTTGGGAGGTAATAAGGATTAGGTGAGGGCAAGAGGATAGGGCCCCCATGATGGCCTTGTGCCTTTATAAAAAGAGACAGAGAAACTTGAGCCTTGCATTCTTGTTTTGTCTGACTATGTGATGCCCTCTTCCATATTTAATGCAGCAAGAGACCCCTCACCATAGGTCAGCATCACATTTTCAAACTCCCAAGCTTCCAGAAACCATGAGTCAATAAACTTCTCTTAAATTACCCAGTCTCAGGTATTCGGTTATAGTAGCTGAAAACAGACTAAAATTAGATCCAAGCCTCCCTCCTATCCCATAATAAGACAAGGTAGGCATGTATGGTCCAAAATTTAAGGAGGTCACTTCAATTGCCTCCCCCTAATTGCAACCTTAATAGTGTTCCTCTCAAGGTTCTGATGACTGAGTGAGTTAATAAACACTTAGGCAGCACTTGGCATCAAAACAATGGTCTGTGCAATTGTAGAATCCAGAACTCTGATACTGACTGCAGGTTTGTGCTACCCCCATTCATATGTTGAAGCCTACTGCCCCATATGATGGGTTTGGCAGATTTGAGAGATAATTAGGTCATGAAAGTGGATCCCTCAGGATGAGGTTAACGTCCTTGTGAGGAGAGGCATGAGAGAGATGATCTTTCTTCCTGCTATGTGAGGTTACAGCAAGAAGGCAGCCATCTCTACACCAGGAAGAGAGCTCTCAACCAGAACTGAATTCAGTGCACCTTGATCTTGGGCTTCCCAGTCTCAGAGGTGGGAAATAAATATCTGTTGTTTAAACCATCATTGTATTTTGTTAGAGTAACCAACTTAAAACAAACTCCCACCAAGGTATTGCTGTGACTTGTGGGTCCAAATAGTCTATTAAAACTCTTTCTCCTACAGTTAAAATGTTCCTGCCAATGTATTTTCTCATCTCAGATGCTCTCCTACACAGTCTCCTCTCTGAGCACCAGGTCTCAGGAGGCCCATTCAATCTGCCCATTTTTCCTAGGGCTTACTCTACTTCCACAGGTCCAGATCCCTGAGCCCCCTAAGGGTGGAGTTTGGGTTTCTTCCTGGGGACAGTCTTGTGATGCTGCTGGAGCGTGTGATGTGCTAACAGATTAGTGGCCTAGGGTGACCAGGGGATGGGGAGCTGACTGGCTGCTACAGCAAAGAAGTAAACATCCCTGCCTGCAGTTCAGCAGTCTGCCTGTAGCTGGAGATCTGCTCTGTTTCCTTTTAAGGAAACAGAGAAAGGCCATCCAAGGGCCAGCCCTCGAGGGCTCATGGCTTGCTGATTGTCTTAGGTACTTTTTCACAGCTGGGACAAAATATCCAGTACCCACAAGTTAAAGGAAGAAAGGTTTATTCTAGCTCATGTTTTGTAGGGGCTTCAGCCTATTATCAGGTGACTCCAAGGCAGGGCATCATGACAGAGGGGAATCACAGAGGAGAAACAGTTCATGGCACAGCAGGCTGGACGCAGCCAGGTGTGAGCCTTCTTTTCTCTTTGTGTTCCATTCAGGCTACAAGCCTACTGGTGGTGCCATCCACAACCAGGGAGGATCTTCTCATTATCCATACCCAGAATTACATGAAACCAATCAGTGAACTAACTGGGTTATCACACACTCATGATCTAGTATCACACACCCAACATCCGGCCACCTCCTGCCCCTGCTATGAGTGCATGAGGCTTTTAGAGAGTATACAGACATTAATAATAAAGTAAGGGGCCTGACACATGGGCCATTCCTCTAGAACAGTTGCTAAGTAGATCAGCCAGGGGCAATGAGAGTTGATCAACAAATATTAACTGAAGCCAGGCATGGTGGCACATATCTATAATCCCTAGTACTCTGGGAGACTGAGGAAAGAGAACTGCAAGTTTATAGCCATCCTGGGCAATTTAGAGACTTAGCAAGAACATGTCTAGAAAGAAAGAAAAAAAGAAAGAGGAAGAAAGAAAGAGAAAAAGAGACAGAGAGAGAGAAAGAGGAAAGAGAGAAAAAAGAGGGAAAGAGAGAGAACAAAGGAAGGAAGGAAGGAAGGAAGGAAGAAAAAGAAAGAAAGAAAGAAAGAAAGAAAGAAAGAAAGAAAGAAAGAAAGAAAGAAAAAGAAAGTGAAAGAAAGGTAGGCATGTTGGGGATGTAGCTCAGTGAGAAGGCCTTGATTTCAATCCCTGGTACTACATTAAATAAATAAATAGTTAACTGAGCATCTACTTTGTGCTATGAATGACTCTAGGTGCCAAGAATAGAAGCATCTATAAAATGGAGCAAAGGGAGCATTCTTTAGAAATAATCCTGATAGAATTCTGCCAAATGACATGTGTATGCATCCACTCAATAAACGTTTATTGAACTCCTGTGTATGAAGCTCTGTTCCAGTTGCTGAGAATATAAAACTGAACAAAACAGAAATGCTTCCTGCCCTTGGGAGCTTATATTCCAGGTAGAGGAAATAAAACAAACAATGAGTGCCTTTGCTCTTATTTTCCCGGAAGAAGATGCTGAGCCAAGGGTTCCAGTGCAAGTGATTTATTAAGGAAGCGCTCTCAAGGGAGCCCAGTAAAGGAATAGAGAAGCAGGACAAGGAAGAGAAAGAAGCCAAGTAAAAGTGCAATCTCACAGGCGGCCCCAACCTGTGCAATTATATCTCAAAGCCTGCTTCTCTTTGAAGAGGGAGTACTGGGTCTTTGCTCCCAGGTCCACTGGCCTCGGGCTGGGAGGAGTGAGAGAGTGAATGTGCAGACTTCTGTTCCTCTCTGATACCTGGCAGACAAAGCAGCTGCGGAGGCCAAAAGGCCCAGCCTTGATGGAAGCTGCAGGTGTGAAGCTTTCAGAGGCAAAGCACATACAGGCTGGGGGCTGGGCACAGGACCCTTAACGGGAATCACATGGAATCTGGGTGCAGTATCACAAGATAGACGCAAAGTGATGTAATGATAGGTAAATATTATAATTTGCCGGCGGGGGGAGTCATTCTGCATTCCTGATGTTTTGTCTGTGCACCATTAATCTAACAGGGGCTCCAGGGAATCTGAGTGTCTCAACTGCCTTTACTTACTCTGCCCAAAGGGAGGTGGAATGGCTTGGCTGACGGAGGCTGGGTCTGGGAGGAATCAACTGGGCACAGGTGACTCAGTCTTGTCCTCATCTCTGGACCCTTTTCTCTTTTAAGAACTAGAACAGAGAAGAGGAGGGAGCCTTAGAGGCTCACAAAGAACAAGAGAGGGTGTGAAGACGAAGAGTGACAGATGCTCCTCCCCTTTGGGCACATGAATAGCTGTAGTGAGAAAGCAAGTTTTGGGGGTGTCTGGGAGGCTCAGTCCCGGAAGCCAAAATAACACGTAGAGAGACCTCATGGAGTGAGTGGGCTTGGCCCTTGGGGGAGTAGCTGGCGTGAGTGGAAAAAGACAAACCAGGGAGAGCACGGAAGGAGTCAACACCAGAATCAGACAGGGGCTACATCTGGAGCACCTGGGGCTGGGCTGAGGCCCGTGGCTTTGGGCTAAGCAGGATGGGAGGTGGACAGTGGCTTTGGGCAGAGCAAAAATATGTCCATGATTGAAAGGTTCTGTCTGGTTAGCAAGTACAGGAAAGAAAGCAGAGGGCAAGCAAGGAAAGCAGGGAGGCCGGCTAGGGGCTAACACTATAGTCCAGGTGTGAACTGGTCAGGGCTTGAACTGTAGTCTTCTGGAACTGGTGGTGAAAAATGGTCATATTTGGACTACATCTTCAGAGCAGAGCCTACAGGTTTTGCTAGCAGACTGACTGGCTACATAGTATGGAGAGAAGAGGGGGCATGCATGACAGGGCTTCTGTAGTGGCCATGGTGCCAGGCCCATAGGCCCTTTCTTTACCTTTCCAGATCCCCCACTTCCAGTGTTAGCCTGTGCATTTCCCTGTCTGAGGATTTCCTCTGCTTGCCAGAACCCACTTTATCCATGTGCTCAGGGTAGACCAGAAGGCTCCCCAGGGTCAGCCTCCCTAAACATGAGGTGGAAGTTGGGGTCTCTATAGCCTAGCTCCTCCTGCAACTGGCCTACAGGGCAGCTGACTGTGGCATTTGTGCTCTATACTGGCTCCCAGAATACTCAGCAGAGCACAGCCCCTGTGGTAACTAGGTTGACGGTGTGCCCTTTATGGACTCCTACCTCCTCCTCTTTCCTGCCTCACTTCCTGCTCCCTGGCATCCCTCAAAGAGCCTCTTTACAGTCTAAGCCTCACCCCAGAGTCTATTTCTAGGAGAAATTGCAAATTAAAGAGTATCTCCACAGCTTTTGGTTGAGTCACCTAGAAGCATAGCAGTGCCATCTGTTGGGATAAGGAAGACCTGGGCAAAGATGGGGAGAAGGTGGGAGGGGAAACATCTGGCTTAGAGATGGGCCATTCTGAGTTATCTGCTGGGCACTCACGCCAAGCTAGTGAGCAGTCAGGTAAAAAGACAAGTCTAGAGAATCAAGGGGAGAAGTTAGGCTGAAGAAATAAATCTGAACCTATCGCACGCTGGGTTTATGTGTGTCAGCGACAGGAGACCTTTACCTTTTGATCTGGTCTTACTGCTGAAGAGTAGGCAACTTAACAAGCTGAAGTCCAGATGGGCACCAAATCCAAGTTACTGATCTTTTTGAGGGACACTCAGGTTTGGAAGGGTCTTACACTAAGGCACACTGGTGATGAGAAGATGAGGCAATGCAGCAGTTTTAAGATAGACACTAGTGAGTGGACTCTTCCTCTTCCTAAAGCAGTGGCCTTGGCAGGTCAATTAACTTCACTGAGCTCATCCATCTGCAAAATAACAAGAATTGGTATGATATCAAGATTAAAGGAAAATCTTATCAGAAGGAATTCAACCAAGATAAGGATCTAATGCATCTTATTTTAATTCCCTTCCCTGGGAGGAAAAAAATCTACTGCTATTTTTTTTTTTTCTTATTTCTTGTCTCTCTCTATCTCCCTCCATGCTGCCTAAATCCTTTTTGGTGTCCAGTATGGTGGGAAGGTTTTATAGTATCACAAGGGCTTTGATCTTCAGTGGACACCTTTGAATGTCCCAGAACTACTGTTACTACAGAGTAAGCCTAAGGTGAGGTAGACAAAAATATCGGGGTGTTACACATTAGCCTTCTGCCTCACTGCAAGGAAATTGGAGAGAATGAGAGAAAGAAAGGGGACGAGAGAGAGAGAGAGAGAGAGGAATTGACCAACTGGTTTTCCCCTTTGGACCTCAGTTCCCCAATAACCCCTTGCTTGCCCATTCCTGAGCTCTTACATATTGTTGGCACATCACACAAATGGAACCACAAACAGCCGAGTCTGTCCTGAGCATCCCGGGGGATGTTCCCTGATCCCGTGCTTCTGCTGGTGAAAGCCATTGGCCAGTAGCAACATCTAGGCCTGTGTTTGAAAGAATCCCAGCTCCTGTGTGCCAAGAGGCTTTATGTTCCCAACATGAATGGGGCCTAACTCAGCCGGGGCGGGCCCTGCTCGGACTCAGCGTCCTCTGTTGATACATGGGTTAGAGGCTCAGCCCAGGACCATGCTGGGAATATCTGTAAGCACTTCACCATGTCCTGCAGTTGGTTTTAAAGGGTCTCACCCTGAAAGCTCTCTAAACAATAATCGCGTCTCTCTTCCTTTTTCCTTCCCTCTGTGGTTTTTCATCTCTGGGCTCGTTTCAGGCCCTCAGAAGCCCGCTGCAGTGGGCTTGCGTGAAGGAGGTGAAGCCTTCTCATGTGCTCCCGCTTGTTACTGGCAGGAAAGCAAACATCAAACAGCCCCACGCCGGCTCCCCACATGGCCCAGATCTTCCTGTATAATGCTGAGAGAAATTGGGGCCTTTGTGCTTCTCTTGCTCAGATCATATCAATTCAGTTTTCCCCTCCACTTAATTTGTAGTTCAAGTCGTCCTCACTGACACAGCAGTGGTGGGTGAGGAAGGTCAGGAGCAGGAGAGGAAACAGGGTGGTAAAGACTAGAAGGATTGGGAAAGGAGCGGGAGGGAGGAGCTGGCATCACCCAGGCCACAGGAACGGAGAGCACTGTGTGGCACTAACCCTGTGGCAGCTGGCTCCCCCGGCCACAGCAGCCTGCTTTTCTGAATCCATAAAATGAGCAGTTTGGAATAAACGAGGGCTAGAGACCTTTCCAGACTTGTTACCCTGTGATTCTACCCTATCTGGGGCTTTCCTTTGCTTCTCTGCATGATGGAGAGTGTGGGGTGCTCAGGGCTCAGCATCCCGGTGAGCGCAGCTGCTGGGTGAGCCCTAGGAACCCAGGCCCTGGTATTTGCACATGTAGCATGTCGCTACCTGCTGTGTACCCGCAGGCAATGCCTAGAGACCCTTAACTTGATATATTTATCCTAGTAAACAGCTTCAGTGTTGTGGACTACACATAATCCCTGTTGGGTATTTTTTGCAGCCATTTAAAAAGTGTCAAAACCATTCTTGGCTTGCAGGCTGCACACCAGTGTTACAGGTTGGAGGTGACTGTGAGCCATGGTTTGTCCCTTTTTGCTCTTAGCAATAGACTTGGGTTGGACTCTTACTTTAGCCTCTTATGAGCTATGTGACGTTGGGCAAACCATTCGGCCTCTCTGATCACTTTCTTCATTTCCCAAAAAAGGGACTGTACAAAAGAAAAAAAAACAAACCCAAAACAAAAACTGAAAAAAGGGTTGGGGATATAGCTCAGCAGAATAAGCACTTGCTTGGCATGCACAAGTTCCTGAGTTCGATACCCGGTACCACCAAAAAAAAGAAAAGCCCAAAACCGAAAAAGGGACTGTGAGTACATTCTTTCCACTGCCCCTCTGGGTATTTTCCAGGTGTGTGCCACAGTTGCTAGAATAACTGGCACATAGCAAGCACTTCGTGCTCTTTATTGTGACTGATTTGTAACTGGATTTAAGGTCTGCTTGGACGAGAACTTGGCTGAGGACAGAGCTTCCGTTTTTCTCAGCATAAACTCAAGGGAGAGGGAACTCTGAATACGGGATTCAGGATATCTCCGGGCTCAAGATTCATTCATTCATTGTTCATTCTCTTGTGTGTTTTTCCACAAACATTTCTTGAGGTCTGTCGCCTGCCAGCACCAGGTTAGCAACTGGGAATATGATTGAGTAGAACACAGAGCAAATTCCTGACTGCAGGAAGCTGACACTCTTGTGGGGACTGATAGAGGTCCGCAGCAGAATAAAGCCATGGCTACTGTGTCAGAGGGGATAAGCACTACCAGAATAAAAGTCAGGGTGGGGGTTAGAAAACCCTGCAAGTGAATAATTATTTTTATAGAAAGATCAGAGTAATTCTCCCTGGCAAGATACAATATGAACAGATACCTGGAGTAAGGATGGAGTCCGTCATCTGAATATTAAGAACATAGAATTCCAGCCACTGGCATCAGCGAGTGCAAAGGCCCTGAGGCTAGAATCCATGTGACCTTTTGTAGAAAGCAAAGAGAGCCGGAATCCCAGGCACAGCTGTGAGGCCAGAGGTAAGTGTGCTTGAGAAAGAGGGCACAGCAGGTGTTAGAGGAGCAAGGAGGCCAGGAAGGGCACAGACAGGGCCTTGCCGGCCATCACGTGGTCCTTCCTGCCCGAAGATGCTGGGAAGGTGAAGATTCCTCGCTCATTTCCACTGCAGCCTTTTGTTCTTTCATTCGACTTCTAGTCATGCAGCATCCGCTCTGCTCCCAGCATTGCTCTCTTCTCTTTGTTGTAGACACATGTCATCGTCTTTGCACTCAAGGAACTCAAAACCAAGGGAGGGTAGGCAGTCATTAATCAGATAAACACAGAGTAAGAGCGCTCCGTGGAGTGGTGATGGCGGTCTTGACAGGGGACCCTGACCTATTCTGGCGACCAGGGAAGCTGCCCCAGGAACAGTGTGTATCGGGCAGTTATCAGGCCGGCAGCCTCTCCAAGGAGCTCAGTGAGGGCTGATGTGATGAGCAGGTGGAGATGGGGAGGAGCCTGGTGGGGGTTTGAGGCTAGAGTGGTGGGCCTCGAAGGGCAGGATGTCCCCAAACCCTGGGTGCTAAGCAGAGACATTTTTCTCCTTTCTCCTGAGAGCAAGGAAATCTCAGGACAAGTAAGGCCGGGTGTGACATGATCACATGTGCAGCTGGAAGGTATCCCTCTTGCTGTCTGTGAAGACAGGATTATAGACATTTGGAACTGCTATCAAAGAGGTTATAACCAGGGGGAAGGTATAGCTCAGTGGTAGGATGTATCCTTGGCATGAGCAGAGTCTTGAGTTCAATTCCTGGCAGCAATAAGTAAGTTTGTTACAGTTACCTTCTTGAAAAATTACTGTTGCATCATTTAGTGCTTACTAGAGAAACAGATTTAATACAAGATACACAAATATATCAGAATTTATAAGATTGGCTTACGATGGCCTCTCACAGACTCAGGTGTGGAAGAGTCTGTCTGAGCAAAAGTCTGTCTGAGCACCGGAGACCCAAAGGATCCAGGCAAAGGTCTGCATGTAGCTCGCTGCATTGTCCCAGCTGAGCCTGTGTCAGGAGGCTGAGGGATCTAGGATGGAAACCAGGAGATGAGGTCCAGGGAGAAGGTCAAGACTGGAGCTCCTCCAAAGGAACAGAAGCGAGCCTTCCTTTCTCATTTCCTTTCTATATCATTCTGGTGACATCCTCCCTAGAGTGGGTCTTCCACACCCAGCACTATGCTGGGCCAGTTCAGTCTGGCATTTCTTATTCAAGTTGCTACTGTCAGTTAACTCTCACAGTTGCTTTGACAAGGGTGGGCACAAGGAAACCCTGTACGGACCCTAGTAATATCTGCAGGTAAGGCAAGGAGGTCACGTCAAAGGATTAGCCACAGGGATAAAGGAAATGGAGCTTCAAAATGCTTCCGAGCTCTGGGTCGGTGGCCCTAGATGAAGAGTGGCCGGGCTGTTGGTTGGACCCTTGAGGGGTTCCCTTTTTCTAATCTGCTGGCACAGTCCTCTTGAAGGTTAGGGCTATGGCTAGTTCCCTGCCCAGCAGCCAGCCCTGCAGAAGCAGGTCAGTACTGAGAGGAGAGACTCTCCAACTCAGTCCTCTTCTAGGATTCAGGGAAACTGGGAAGCAAATGGAACTAGCCAATGCAGCATGAGATCCATATCCAGCTCAGAAAGGACAAGAATGAGGTTTAGAAATCTCTGGAGTCTCTACATGAACTGAGCAGAAGGGGCCCGCGATTTTACTTGTCAGTCTTTCAACATGACTGAGTTAAGTGTCTTCCTTTCGCTGACCCCTTTCTCCTGGACTTCCCTCCCTCTGAATTCCACCTCTATTCCCTCCTAGACCCTCTTTATGGTGGTTACTTTGAAAAAGACCCTTGGAGCAGCTTCCTACCTCAGGACCTCCGTGAGGGCTGTCCCCTCTGCCCTGAGTGCCTCTCTTCCCCAGGCCACTGCACCTTGGGGCTCTTCACTCAGTTAACTCCTTATGTCCCCACTGCCATTTGTCACCTGCTCCAGGAGCCTTCCCCGATCCGCTTGCCTCCAGCAGTCATTGTCAGAGCACCCTGTATTTCTCCTGTGTGGCACTTCTCATAATGGCCATTAATCACTTATTCTGAACATGTTCTTAGTCACTTTCTCAACGGTTCACGGTCCCCAGGCCCAGCATTGTGCTGGTGTATGGAGGAGTGAGTGGGCCAGAGTGATGCCAGTTTAGGGTTGGATGAGCCACAAACAAATTGAAATCATCCATTGGTGTCTTAGAAAAACAGATTTTGCTTTACATCTTCTAAGCATATCTGCATTTTATGAGGCAAAATAAACCTTTAGTGAAAGGAATGGTCATCTTATAATGGGAGAAATATTTTAAAAGTATTAAATGTCTGTGATTTCCATCAACTGCTCTATACAGCCCGCACCCTGCAGCTGTTCCACCCTTACTGCTTCAGCGGAGGGCAAATGCCGCCTTGGGCAGAAGAGAATGTGGGGGAGAAGGGGACCGGGCCAGAGGGGAAGAGAAGTGGAAAGCCATGTCCTGGCCCTGCAGCAGGCCACAGACACACAGGGAAAAGGGCATAGGCCCCCAGAGTTCCTCCAGGGCAAGTGCAACAGGCACATTCTATAGTTAGTGCTCGCCTGGAAGATCTACACGGGATGAATCCTTGCCAAGAAAACAGAGCTGTCCGTGCACTCTGGGGTAGGCGCAGCAGGTTGGCTGAGCACACTCAGAGGGCACTGGGTAGGTGGGAAGTCTCTTCCTATGGTGTCACAGACACTAGGCTGAAAGGGCCAATTCCAGCAGAAAGGAGATGCTTCCAAAGGAAGAAATGGAGTCACCATTCATTAGGAAGTTTAAAACTCCCATTTCTGAGTCTATTCCCACACACACATCCCCAGTGGCAAGAGGCTTGTGTACATAGGAAGATCATTTATAGAAAATAAAGCGGCCACATTTTCTTTGTATGTGAAAGTGCAGTAGTAGTGTGATTGACTTTGACCCCTCCCCCCAAACCCTCTAAGGATAGACTCTTAAGACTGGACCATCTACACATCACCTGAGGACACTTCCCATTGGTCCTGTCCCAGCCACCTGACAATGCTGACCATGCCCTCGCTCCTCCCCTTCACCACACAGTATTGTTGTTTCCTCTTCATCCTCTTCCACCCTTTTGTTAGTGCTAGAAACTGAATCTAAGGCCTTCACACTGTGCTACATCCTCAGCCCCTTAAAATTTTGAACCAGGGATTTGCTAAATAGCTA
This sequence comes from Dinomys branickii, assembly GCA_004027595.1. NCBI lineage: Eukaryota > Metazoa > Chordata > Mammalia > Rodentia > Dinomyidae > Dinomys > Dinomys branickii. The sequence goes on along the minus strand of PVLD010004556.1, from coordinate 2,087 downwards.
AGGTGCCCAGGCTGAACAGAAACTTGCAATCCTACTGCCTCACTTTCCCAGAATGCTGGGATTACAGGCATGTGCCACCATGCCCAATTCTTCCACCTTTTTTATAATCAGGATGCCCAGCACTGAGTGACTAGGATAGTCCAACAGCAAAGCTGAAATGAGGGTGACAGGGCGAGGCGACAGATTCCTAGCTTGGCTTCCACTCCTCCAGCAATTTAATCTGAGCTACTGATGCACAGGAAACACCAGTGACCAAGGGTGTGTGTGTGTGTGTGTGTGTGTGTGTGTGTGTGTGCACACCCGAGCACATGATGGAGTGGGAGCGGGGCACTGGCTGCATCCAGACATACTTCTTTCCTTCCACAAGGAGTTGTCCTGTCTTCACTTGTCAGTATGCAAATACAGGGGCCTCTCTAAAGTTCTATACTTTTGAGTTACTTAGATGAGAACACTAGTCCTGTTGTCCCTGGTGTCCACCCTTACTTATGATATGCCCTGTGCAAATAGCCCTCCATCTTTAGATCCTGGATCATCCTCCCATTCCCTCCAATTACTACTCTTCCCAGAGTTAAGTATTCCTGTTAGGACTTGACCCTTTGAAGTGTGTCTCATGGCTGTATCCTAAAACAATGGCAAAGCAGTTTAACTGAATCTTTTTTTAAAGAGTGTGCTGACATCTGATAGAGAATAATAATGCTTAGCGATAGCAGAGAACTTTTCATCTTCAAAGCACTTTGCTACCATTAGCGGTCACATTTGCTGAAGGTAGATTCACTTTCCCCAGTGTCACACTGAATTGAATCAGATGGAATTCGGTGGGGACCAGAGGCTTGCTTGGAATGCTGAGTTGTGCTGGAAAGCAGTCTGAAAGCCAGCACAAGAGCAATCCCAATGATACTGGTTTTCTTGTTTGCATGCAGGGCACTTTGGGACACACTGCAGAGATAAACACTCACCCAGTCTCAGGACTTCCCAGTGTCACGCTTCCCATCATTCCCTTTCCAAGTCCTCAAGTCACAGGATCTTTGCACTTGTTTCTCTCCCTACCTGCAAAGCTCTGCTGTTCCTCACCGTCCCCCACATTACATTAGTAATCCTTCAGGTCCTTTTCAATCACACCTTTGTCAGAGCAGTCTCTCCGATAACCATCGGCAGGCCCAAAGGGAGCCTCTTGTATGGTCCTTCTTGCAATAAGAATTGAGTTTGTGTTATTCATTGATGAAAAACCTCCCTGAAGGCAGAGGTCTTGCTTTGTTTTTGTTCAGCTTTGTAGTCCCACAATCTAATAGCACAGGGCCAGCACTCCCGCAATGATCACTTAAGGTAATTAATTGACTAATTAATTTTCCTTTCATATTTCTGTCTGCCCATAATATTCAGCTCGCCTCAGGTTAATTCAGATACAGGTCAAAGTCCTCCAAGTGCTCCACTCTGTGATGTTTATCACATACTTCCTTGTTCCACAGTCACTGCACATCTGCCTTGCTTTCTTGCACAAGGCCTGGAAGGCCTTGACCTCAGTAGCTGAACTTATCTTTTTGGCTTGGTGTAGGTTGAAGTCATTAAGGTGTCTGTGTTGCTCTCAGTGAGGCCCTTTCTGCCCATACACCTGACCTCAGCCTCCTCTCCACCTCATTTACCCGCTGAAGTCCCACTGGCCTTCTTGCTCTTCCGGTTCATGGAACTCCAACCACACGCCCTTCACACCACCTACTTCCTCTGCCTGGTGCGCTCTTCCCTCAGAGCTTTTCGTGGCTTAAGTTACTTCTCCAGAAGAGTCTTCTCTGTTGGAACTACGATCCTTCCTTTCTATTTCCATATTCTGCCTTTTAAATTGTTCTTTATGGCTTTTATAAATGCATGCTGTGTATTTGTTTATTGGCTGATCTTTTATTTATTTATTTTTATTTTAGAAACATAAAAGTACAAAAACATATTGACAAACAGACACCCATTATCATAGAAAATAGTACAATCACAACTAATCTATAGACAAGGTGATATGGTCTCAACAGTAGTTGTTGCTTTATCCATTGATATCTTCGAATTGTAGATGTATGGACCCATATACAGACATGCAAATTTAG